>PVJX010006984.1:0-12709 GCA_004027295.1 Dolichotis patagonum
CAAGACATCAGACGGTGGTGTTGTGAATGCCCTCACTCATGAGTCTCTGTCTTAAATACATATGCTGAAAAAGCACTGATGGAAAGATAGGTACGTAGACTCTTTTAGGTTCCTCAAAGCACAGTACCATTCAACAACAGTAACAAGGATCACTGTCACAGAGAAAGGTCAGACTCCAAATATTCCACTTACTTTTGTTGGAATCCACTCATCCAGTCTCTTATCCAAAACTACATCATAGCAGAAGGCTCCAGAGATCACTGCAAATCCAACCAATATAAAAAGCAGTCAAATCTGTTAGAGCAGAAAGTTACTCATTTGCAACAACTCAATATTTAGCCCATAAAATCAAAAGTCAGCGATCTCTCCTAACATTACAAACTATAAAGTTGTTGCTATGATTCCAGCAACGTACCATAGCACTATCAAATTTCCTCCACCCAAATTATCTGATCGCTAATTAACCTCAAATCACCATTCTTCTTAAAACCATTTTTTTTCCCTTCAGGAATACTACGACTACAGGGATCTCAAATAGACATCAGATATAAAATTTTTAAAACAAGATATTTAGTAGGTGAATGATTAAGTAGACATGAAACATTGAATTTCTTTTATGACATCTTCTAGATACCTTCTTTTAAAAAAACATTTCTTGAGCCAGGTATGGTAGTACATACTTATAATCCCAGCACTCTGAAGGTTGAGGCAGGAGGATCCCAAATTCAAGCCCAGCTTGGGGAAATTAAGTGGCTTAGCAAGACCCTGTCTCAAAATAAAATATTAAAAAGGGAAGTGGGGATGTGGCTCAGTGCAAAGGTTTAATCCCTAGTACTGGAAAACAAACAACTCATTTCTTGAGCATCTTTCAAATATTTCTGGTACATATACTTTAAAAAAAAAATTACATGTGATCCTATTACACATAACGGCAAGAAACTGTAGCTTAACGAAATTAAGAAATCGGTATGTTTCTAACTCTTCAAAGCAGTGTCCCTCTTCAGAATCATGGACATTTCTGGTGAATGGGACCAGCTCAGCACAGTCCCTCCCAGCAGGGTACTTAGGGGACCATTACCTTCCCCACAAGTCCAATTTAGAATTAAAGATTTAAAATGGTAGAGAATGAACACTGTGACAGTATAATTCATGAAATTCTTCTTTTACAATTTTTTTTTTGGTTTGATTTTTTGAGACAGGGTCTCACTCTGTAATCCAGGCTGGCCTTGAACTCACTATGAGCCCAGACAGGCCTCAAATTCACAGCAATCCTCCTGTCTCAGCCTCCCACGTGCTGAGATTACAGGTGTGTGCCACTATGCCCAGCTGAAATTCATATTTAAAGAAGTATTTTCCACTAATTTTACTATTGACTTCTAAAAATTGCTTCATTATTTTATCATAATAGGATGGATTATGTTACCTATAATAAATGAAACATATATAATGGTAATTTATATTAGATAAAATTAGAGATGAGTTCTTTATATCACAATTAGGTATCAAAAAGAATTTCTATTTCTCTATGTACTTTACCAGGCACCTCTGGAGCTCTGACCAAACTGACCATGTACTCGTCTTTGAATGCCCTCTCTATTACACAGCCCATCATCATGGCACAAGAACGCCAGTAAGCCTGGAGGAAAAAAAAATACACACAAACACAACACACACTAAGATTTGCTGAAGCTTCTGGAATATTAAAGTCAACTTTTAGCTTAGGTAATATTTCTCAAATATCTGTCCATTCTCAGCATGTAACAATTGCTACTATCAAGTCCTGACATTATCTCCATCCAACAAAAACCAGCAAATAATGAATCAGTTGTTAGCAACATTTCTGTGATACATCAGACCTTATAGCGCATATCAACAAATAGGTAGTTTTAATATCTGACGATACTGATTTTTTAACCCAGGATAAAGTTATATTCTTAAGAAAACTTGTGCTAACCTAAAATAGATATATTATTTATTTATACACTATTTATAAATACAGTGAGGAAAACTTGTAAGAATTATTTATGACTCTATCCTATACCCAGCATCACTCAAGTTACTCAAAGCAGCCTCTTAACCTACAGGGCCTTCATTTTCCTAGCACATTTTGATGGTTAATAGAGGTGTCCATGAATTGACTTTCTCAGAGTCAAAAGGAGAAAATGATCTATACTGTACCTGACCATTTTATTTCCCTGACAGTCACTATTCCAAGTGCTTGACTTTCTAAGATATTCTTCCCATCTGAGGACTACAAAAGTGGGGTCACTTGGTTGCATATGGCAGAGATCGTTCCATTATATATTCTGTAAAATCATATTATATTTATAAAGTATAAACCTAGGCCTCAAAGACAAGGAGCAAATTATACTTCATCCATCCTACTTAATTAAATACTTTTAAATGTTTCACTTTAGTCAGAGCACCTTTGTTCAAATCAAGGCTCCACCACTTCCTAACCTAACCTAGTAACCTAGGTCAAGCTGTGGAACCTTTATCAAGTTATTTATAACAAAATTAGGGAGAACAGCAACTACTCTGGAGAGTTGGTATAAAGATTAAGTTAATACCTACCTATATAAGACACCTAGAACAGTGTCTGACAAATAATAATTACTAGATGTTACCTGTTATTATTATCACTTCTATCATTTTCTTAAGTATTTCCTTTCAACAAATATTTATTAAACATCTCTAGTATGTAAGTGAAGCACTAAATCCAATAAGGAAATGATCACTATCTTCACAGAACCAAGAATCTAACACCTTCAGCAAGTTATGTTACAACACAAAGCTAAAACACTCTACCTAGAGACAGTAGCCCAGTGTTGCCAGATTCTAAACAATTCTGACAGGAAGAAACCTATAAGGCTGCATGAGGAGATGGCATTTTAACTGAGGGATGGATGATAAACAGATTTTAGGAAGGGAAAGAAAATGTTCAGTGACAGGACAGCAAGGAGACAATGTGGCCTAAACCACTAATGTCCAGGGGCTCTTGTGCGAGCAGAGCACAGAAAGGGTGAAGAGACAAGGCTGGGGGTGGGTACACGACCCAGGACCCGGAAGGCTACGTCACCATCATCAGGCAGGCAAGTTATTGAGGGGTAACACAATACTTTCAAGTCACTTCATAAAACTCTTAATGAAAAATGGATGGAGGGTGCAGAAAAGAACTTCTAAAAGTTACTGAAATCATCCAGAGAAGATGGTTCAAGTAGTAAGTAGGAATGGACTCACCAGCACTATAGAGGGGATTATCAAAAAATGTAAGCTGACCAAAGTTATGAATGTAAAAGACATGTCATAGTTGCCTCAATCCCAAATACAAAAGGAGATGCCACTGGTATCTTCAGAATTATGGTATCTTCTAATCCAACAAATAAAACACTGCTTATCTAGGACAGTGCAACATATGATCTTCACCATATTTTTATATGTTATACTACATACAAAATAGGCTTTACTAAAACCAAGAAGAAATTGAGAGTTAGAATGTAGAGACAAATACCTTATTCACTTCTGTTGGGTCAGAATCTTTGAATGTAAGAAATTTAATTTCACAGGATTTAGTCAAAGGTTTATACATGTCCCAAGGTTGTCCGTCCACAAGAGCCAGAATAGACTTCCTGCAGTACCATTCACTTAAATCTAGAAATTTAAAATTGATTGATGATCTACATCTAACAAAACCCAAAGTAAAAATTTAAACAAATCTTCATTAGGAAGCAAAATAATAAAAAAGCAAAATTCTGGAGATTGTCTTTTGCAGTAGAAAAGTGTTACAACAAAAAATACTTAAAACACTCAAGGTATCATTGATTATGAACAAAATTACTCAAGCCATTTATAAAAATCATTCAGGGTAGCCTTGGTTTGAAGTCAATTTGTCAATTATTAATAAAACGATCTTCTAAGAGCTACACTTAAATATTTGGAGAGCAACAACACAGATATATTTGGATACATGCAAAACTCGGAAGAAAAGGAAAATATATTAAAACACACCCACATAAATCTAAATTGTTCAGAGTTTTGTTCCGAAATCATCTTACTTTCATGACATGGATTCAAGTCAAACACTGTGGTTACCATTTTTTAATTCAGAATACAAATACATGCAAAGTTAATTAGCTCTGGTCTGCTCTATGGCCCTACAATACAAGTCCAGCAAGTACACAGATACAAAAATACTCAAACAATGTCTAAATTATTAGCCACTACATCAATTACATACAAGTGTAATCCTGTCTACTTTTGCTCACTCCTTAGTATTCCCAGAGCCTAGCACCAGGCCTAGAGTATAACAGGTGCTAGATAAATTTTACTGAATGACTGGAGGTATGAATGACATGGAAAGGTCATGCTGAAGGTTGCCAAGAAACCTCATCTCCACACATAACATGTATAATGCTTGATGCTGACAATAGCCTGGAGTTTCTCTTGTACACTTATCACATACAAGAGGTTTAAGCAATATTTAAAAATCAAATAAATAATAACCATAAGTATTAACTCAAGTGCCAAAGTAGAAAAGTGAGAAGGCACACACTCCTTAACTTTCAAGTGGTTAAAATGTTGAATACTTAAAAGAAATCATTACTCAGTTTTTCAAAAGTTTAAATAAAGCAGCTAGTCATGATGTGCATTTTGAGAGATTTTCTAATTTAAATATTATCCTTTCTGTCAAAGCTTAATCCAAATTCTTTGATCAATATGTATGGGCTCTTTTCATTTTCACACCAAAACACACATAGAACACAATTATGTTTCTTAAGATATAAACAGAACAAGTATCTTTACCTCAGTCACATTAGTCAATCACATCTCCACCCACATATTCACTACATTTACATATTAAGGCAAACAAAAACACAGCACACAAAGAAGGAAGTGGTCAGCAGAGAAAAAATTATCAGGCTATGAAAAGCTAAAAAGGAAAAGGTGGTGGACAAAAAAAACTGATTATCTGAGGCCATGACAGTCCTTTTTTTGCAAAATCTTTTACCACGTTCCCACTGGCTTGAGCCATGGGGTACCTGCATGACTGGTACAAGTACCAGGACAGGACAGTCCAATTGGGTAGTACAAGCCAAGTGATGGGACAGTCATGCACATATGGCCCCAATCCTGAATGTGTTCAGAAACCTATATGGTGACTACTCCAGCTATATCAAAAAAGGTCAAGTCCACCAGTAACAATGCACTCAAGTCTGTCCATGCACTTGAAAAAAAAGGGTTTTTGTTGTTTTGTTTTGTTTTGTTTTGTTTTAAGACAGAGTCTCACTATGTAGTGCAGGCTGGCCTTGAACTTGCTTATGTAGCCCAGGCTGGCCTTAAACTTACGGCAATTCTCCTGCCTCAGCTTCTCAAGTGCTGGGATTACAGAAATGTGCTATCACATCCAACTTGAAAACACTGTGACTCTAAACAAAGCCAGAGGGCCAGGGATACAGCTAAGCGGCACAAGTGCCTACCTGGCAAGTGTGAGGTCATGAGTTCAATCACTGGTGCCAAAAAACAAAACAAAACAAAACAAAAAAAAAGAAGAAGAAGAAAAACCAGCCAGATTCCAGTAAGGCCCAGGACAACACGAGCACTACATGCCAACCTTGTAATAACCACAGTAAACCACAGTATTCTCCAGAAGTAAAGGAATAGTGAGCAGACAACAGAAAAGAGAACTGAGAAGTTGGGGCAGCAATTACAGTATCTTCGCTCAACAGTTCTGCCACACAGATCATCTAAAATGGTACAAATTTTATCCTGATACTGTTACTTACGCATGGCACAACTGTAAGGAGTTGAAATGTTTTTATTCATCACAAAGACAGTGCCAGGATCAGTTTTCCCAACATGTTTAACTTCAATCTTCTCAGTTCGAGGAGTTAATGATAACTGCCTTTTTTTCTCTTTATTAAAGAGATCATTCCGCATTTCTGTCATTTCAGTCAATGACAGCTGAGCAGCTGGTGAAGTTGCTATAAATCCTGTAGAGAAGTTAAACATAAAGATTGGGAAAAAATGTGTAATTTACTGTTCAAATCCCACCCCACTCAGTTCCTGTATAACCATTCTCCCTTAACAAGGAAAAAGAACAAGTCAGTAGAGCTTTGCCAGGTGTCAAAGATTCATTCAGAAGCAAAGCCAAAAACTTTCTAATAACTAAAGAGTCAAAAGGAAGAAAATTGCAGCTAGACCAGACCCCTGCCTCTACTTTGCTCGTTCACAGATCTGCGTCCCACTGATTTCCTGTAGGATATTCCGATCTGTGCTTTAGAACAAAAGTAACCCGGAAGCAAAGTCCAAACCAGACCAGAATCATTGCAAAGGAGAACAAAGTTGAGGGTTTGGAAGAGTCCTGGGGGAGGCCAAAAGACCTATAAGAAACTGCAAGTATCTTGTACTGTCCAACTGTAAACATCTAGGGTGGTAAGTGTTTTTTTAAATAACTCTTCACGTTGATTAGTGTAAGTCTCCAGTACGTAATAATTACAGTCACTGTGGGGAGTTGTACGTGTGCATAACATGCCCTCTCTTCCCCCCAACCCATCCGCTCCATCCCCAAATCAGATCTGACAAGGCAGGTATGATTGTCCCTGTAGCAAGATCGCAACACGTTTCGGCGAGACGCGGGCGCCTCCCCGAGGGCAGCACAAGCTCCGTCCCGGGCAGCAGCCAGTCCTTCCCCGGACCCCTCCAGTCCCAAGAGTCGCCTCTGAGACCGCGAAGGGGCGACAGCCACGGCTGAGGCAGAAAACACTCCTCCCTCCTTGACCTTACGGACCTCCCAGGCCCCCGCCAGGCCCAATCTGGGCAGACCCGCTCTCTACGCTTGGTTCTCCGTCCCCACGGCCCGCGGAAACTCACTCTGGTTGGCCCCACCGCTTGGGGCGACCCGCCAAAGCCGCAGACCCCGAAAAGCAGACGCCATCGCCTCCACCGCAGCCATGGGAAGCACAGCGCACAAATCCTTCCCTGTGCGCTTCCCCCGGAAACCAGGAGCGCATGCCGGAAGTTCCGTAGGACAATTCCATTCCGGGCTCTGCGCCCGGGCTGCGCGCCGCCAGTGGGGGGCGCGTGCGCGCTGCGCTGAGGATTTGTTCCTGGCTTAGGACACTTGGGGCGCAGGGGTACGGGGCCTGCGGGGACTGGGTTCGCGCAGCCACCTCGTGGGGTCTGCAGGGGAGCAAGTGCCTCCTTTTAGAGTGGCAGATCTCCCCTTTCTCTACACCTTGACCGACTGGGCGAAACCCTTGCTTCCTGCAGAGAAATGTCTGGGGAGAAAGCTTGGGGAAAGACAGTTCATTGGAACTTTTTGGTCAGTCCGGCTGGCCACACCCTAGATACCTAAATCGTGTTTTAACTCTCAGTTTTGCGGAGGTGCCGGCCACGGCCGATGTGCTCTGGATTTTCCATTTAATTAGCTGCACTATTTTGTGGACCTGTTGACACTGGAAGAAACTACTTTGCAAAGCACTTTTCAATTTACCTGCATTGATTTATACAGTATTAAAGTGCAGAGATCACAATGAAAGGCCTTTCGGGGAGGACTTTTTGTCTGTTGTCCACTGGTGTATCGCAAGAGCCTCAAACCCCAATATTTGTAGAATGGATAGATGGATGAATGGAAGGACAGATGCTTGCAAAAACTCCAGTGGTGTCCAGTTCCTTTGTGGTGCCGGGATGCTATCGTTAATATCAAGTAAGTATTCTGTAAGTAAAATCTGGAAATGTTTTTCTCAAAGTTGGTTGGTACTGTGGCTGTATTGAGGTGGAGCAGGCTTACAGATTGAGCCCAAGACCGCCCTCCCCCATCCCAATTCTGCCCCTGAGTTGCTAGCGAATCGCTGCCAGCAGGTGGAAGTGCAGTACCAAGGCCTCCTCGACCCGGTGGACAGTGCCCTGTCTCCTTGGTCAAGATTTTACATTCACCAAGGGCCATAGAAGGGTCTGGGTTTTTGCTTTGAAAATGAGAAATGTAATTGGACGAGCTTAGATTTCATTCACTCTACATTTTACCAGGCTAGAATTAAGAAAGTTTGTTAGGAATCAAGATAGCACAGTTGTCTCTAAGTAACAACTCACCAGTTCCTGAAGGAAAAAAGCAGGATAAATGAACCTTTTCAGGGGAGCAGTCTGGTGTGGTAGTATTTCAGCCTCAAATGTCCACCAAAGCCCCTTCTGCGGAAGGCTTATTCCAGGCACGCAGCACTATTAGGAGATGGTGAGACCATATTTATGTGGTCTTGGTTATCCTCAGATGAATGATCAAGGATATATATATTTTTTAGTTATTTGTCATACATGGTATCTGTTCCTTAAGGTCAGGTTGCCCGTTGGTGAGCTAAAATGAAAACTAGCTTTATCAAATAGGCTAAAATGTAAAAAATATTGTTATCTGTTTGAACTTTAAGGATATGATAGTGAATTAATAATACTATTTTTTTGAGAATGGAAGTCTTTTGAATTTAATTTATACTATTGGAAGAAAACCACAGCCCACATTTATAGATTCATGGTATCTTTCAGACTTTTGGGAATGTAGGTATGAGGAGCCTGGAAGAAAAACAGCTGTAACCTTGGATAACTTTGATTGTGTCTTCAAGTTGCAGTTTTCTCCAAGCTACAACTTCCTCAAAATTATAGTTGCCTTACAGTTACAATCTGGCTCCTTTCTACCTTTTTTTCTTCTGTCCTATCTTACAGTGAATAGACTTCCTCTGCTATACATTCCCACTGTGATGTACTGTGCCCAGAGGAATAGGACCAACCGACCACAGGCCGAAACCTCTAAAATCATGAAGCAAAATAAACGTTTCCTCCTTAAAAGTTGATTGTGTCGAGCATGTTGTCCCAGTGATTAAAAACATAATGGCTACCACCTTAACAAAGTGGATAAATTTATCATTACCCAAAATGGGAGAATCTGACATATTGTGCCTCTTGGTTGTGTTATAAATGACATCCCCTCAGTCCAGCATGGTGGTACGGTTTGTGTCCAGATGTCCCCCCCAAGCCTCATGTAGTCCTAGGCTTTTTCAGAGATTGCTGCATCTAAAGTGTGTGATGCTGAGATTAAGGATGTGTAATAGATAAATCAGTCCACTGATTGGCTTGGCATCACTGTGACCCCAGCAGTCTAGATACAACACATAAAGGACAGAAGGAGTCTTGTCTCACCTGCTTGTTGCTTTGCTACTTTCTGCCTGCCATGACTATTCTCTGCCAAGCCACCCTACCTTGGAGCCAGCTAATTATGGGCTGAAACCTCTACAAACTGTGAGCTAAGTAAATCTTTCCTCTTTTAACTTTGGATATTGGGTATTTTGTCTTAGCAATGAGAAAAAGGAGACTAAGACAGTGACGTTATGCCTATAATCCCAGCACTCTTGGAAGCTAAGGCAGGAGGATTACAAATTTGAGCCCATCCCAGGCAATTTATCAGTTCATCAAGATTTTATCACAAAATTTTAAAAAATTAAGGGGCAGGGATGTAGCACAATGCAAAGGCCCTTGATTCAGTCACTAGTGTCACTAATAATAATAGTAATAATAAATGAAATCCTCTCTGTTGTACTCTTACCATAAATATATAACTTGAATCTAAAGAATTGTGAAATTAGATATAACCAGAAACTGGTTATACATTCTATATTCTACAAAAGAACTCGCCTTAACCTTTGAAAAATACCAATTTTCTAAAAGGAAACATCAGAGAGTTCTTCCAAATCAAAAAAAAAGAACTAAAGATGTATACAACTAATAATAGTATATGACCCTTACTAAGATCTCAGCTCAGAAAACAAGAGGCATTTTAAAAGATGTTTGTGTAGGCTGGGCGTGGTGGCACACACCTGTATCCCAGCACTCAGGAGACTGAGGCAGGAAGATCACTGTGAGTTGGGCTACAAAGTGAATTCAAGGCCAGCCTGAACTACGTAGCGAAACCCTAATCTCAAAAATTATATGTGACAGAAATTTGGATATGAGCTGTTTACTAAATAATGTATCAATATTAAATTGCACAGATGTAATAGTATTGTGTTCATATAGAAAAGGAATCTTTGTTCTCAGCATATATACTTTCTTTGTTCTCAATACACATTTATAGCTGAAATACCATTATTCCTAAAGCCCACTCTCACATGGTTCCCAAAAATTAGGAAGTTCTTTACTAAAAGAAGAAAGGAATTTATTAGCAAATATGGCAAAATACCAATGATTGGTGAGCGAAATAAGAATGTTCATTGTCCTACTAGTCCAAATGTATTTTCAAAGTTTTCAAAATTAAAAATTTGAGAATTAATGGCAATGCTTTTCAGCCATGAAAATTTATTTTGCTCACATTGCGTGGCACTGCCCAGCTGTCTCCCTCAACTTTACTCTAGGACTCTACTCCATGCAGTAGAAGCAGCTCCCATTGGGTGCTTCTTATGGTAGAGGGAAAAAGACCACAGTGACTACCTTATACTCTGCTCTTGAAAGCTCTGCTAGCATTACCCCAGAGTTTTCAGTCATTCACAGTCCCCTGGCCCTAGACCAAGGTCGGTCAAGTGGGAGATATATACTTCCTACAGGGAACCACGAAGAGGAAAGCAAACCATTGAGATGAAGAAGCCACTGGCATGGTAATTTTCCATATGTGTAATCTGGGTCTCAAAGTCACATCTGTTTACATTTGTTTTCTTGTTGCTTAATACTCTTATTCTTACCCCAAATATTTGATTTCACGTTTTCAGAGTTTTATGGATTTGCTTCTATGGAAAATTAAAAAATATATTAAAAGATATATAGTCAAGTGTTCCCCCAGCTCTTCTCATTCTTCACAAGTTTTTGCCAAAACCTCACACAATACTATTGTTATTAATTTCTTGAATACTGTTGAGAGTTTTTGAAGCCTCTATGAACTAACCTAAGTATATATCTTTATCATCTCCCCTTTCTGAATCCCCAAAATCCAGCATAGTTCTGTGCCTTGGAAAACTACTTACAAAGAATGTGTGCAGGATTTTCAGGTCTTCTGAGAAGCAGACATCAAGGCAGAGTTCAATGTACAAAGATTTTATTAGGGGAAATGTCTGTGGAGGAAAGGAGAAGGCAGCCAGGTAAGGCTGACTGTGCATGAGGAAGAGAAGGAGGACAATAATTGTAGAAGTATTGCTGACCACCCATGTGACTTTGACAAACTAAAAAAATATGTCAAGGCCATCAGTGTCCTTGAGCCAAAGTTTATCATTAAAGATGTCTCAGTCACGCAGGAGCGGGCTGGCTTTTGTTTTCCCACTGCAGCCAGTCACTGATTAGGAGCAGCCCTGGGGAGCAAGAAATGCCTTTGGGAAAACATGGCCGTGGATTTCAGAGCTTAGCAGCTAAGGTCATGGGTCGATTTTACTCCCTGTAATTGAAGTCTATGAAGCACACAATAAGCTGTACTTTAGGAATCGATTACAGAGACAATCGATATGCATTTTAAACATCCTAAGTGATAAATATGTATACATTTTACCTTTCCTCCTATAGCAGAGCTCCACTTCCATCTGAATACAGTCTAAAATTTTTTAAAAGCTCATATGTCCAGAAAATGTGCTTTTGGAAGGTGATTGCATCATGAAAATTCTGATTTAATTGGCGGAGTAATCCACTGAGGCGCTCATGACTTGATAGCATTATTGGCAGATGCTGTAAACTAGTCAGAGGTAGTAGACCATGGTGTAACCTCGGGGTCCCCTTCTGGTCCCCAGCCCCTTCCTCTCTGGCTTCTTCCCCCTCTGCTTCCTGGCTGCCTTGAGGTGAGCAGCTTTCTCCTTCACAGTGCCCCTTCGCCGTTGTGTTTCTGCCCCACCACACGCCTAAAAGCATGAAGGTATCTGACCGTGGAACGAAACCTCTGGAACCATAAGCCAAAATAAAGCTTTGTTCCTTTGAATTATTTTTCTCAGATATTTATTCACAGCAACAAAAAGCTAACATACACCACAAGGCTAATCGTTACTTTGGGGTTTCTTTTGTTTTTGTTTTTTTGTTTGTTTTTGGTAGCAGGGAGTGAACCCAGAGCCTTTGTACTGTGCCCTTTTTAGGGATGGAGGGGAGTGCAGAATCTCACTAAATTGCCCATGCTAGGCTCAACCTTGTAGTCCTCCTGCCTCAGCTTCACAGAGCGCTGGAATTACAAGTGTCTGCCCCCACACCCAGCTTCAACATCATTCTTTACCAACTCCTTGGTGGGCTCAGTCGACTGTGGGGTGTGTGCATGTGCTTGTAGATCTTTGAAGAGATGAAAGGCACTTGAAAATAAGTACATTTCAGGGGCTGGAGGCATAGCTCAGTGATAGAGACCTTACCTGCCATGTACATAACCCTGGTTTTGATCCCTAACACTACAAAAATAAAATAAAATGAATAGAGAATCACACATAGTCTATTCCTTTTGGTCCATTCTTTTAAAAACCATTCCTTTCTTCTTTGCACTGTAAGAAAGTCTTATCAGTTCTTCCCTAATAGTAAAGAAAGAACCAGTAATACAGACTATGGAATTACAGAGTCTCCTGTAAATAATATTTTCTGTTTCATTTAACATAAAGATGTATGGAGAAGGAAAATAGCAAAGCGATGATTAATAGCAAAATCCAGCCTCTTTCAGATCCAGAATTCAGACCCTGGAAAAAGACAACTTGGCAAAAAAAAAAAAAAAGACGAAAAAGAAAAG
>PVJX010006984.1:12809-73805 GCA_004027295.1 Dolichotis patagonum
CGAAAAAGAAAAGGAAAAGAAGAAAGAGAAAGGAAGAGGAGGAAGAAGAAGACGAAAATGACTATGACAAAGAAGAAGTAGAAATAAATCTCTGGGAATCAAGAAAGAACTGACAGGAAAAAGTAGAAGCTACAGTCAAGTTGGGAAGATGGTCCACAACACAAAGAAAAGAACAAGAGAAGCTGAACATTGTCCGTAGCTTACAGCTCATGGGGGGGCAACCTGACTCCCCAGAAGCAAGGTAAGTACCCAGGGCTGGGAGATCCAGGGAGAAATGGTAGCAAAGCCCCCAGGTGGTGGGAACTGCAAAAACAGCATGGGGTGTTGCTCCAAAAGGTCTCCTTTGACACAGTGAGTAACAGCCAGAGAAGGATCCACCATATTGCCAGAGAGTTCTTAATCAGTACCATTTTAATGACCTAAATCTGGGATTCAGACACAATTTAAAAAACAGCTTCCTTGAAGGCTCCTAGTATTATCCTTCCATGGTGACTGGGTGAGAGTCAGTCATGAAAGATGGCCACAGACAGGGAATGGGCTAGAAAGAGATCCTCTGAGAAGTTCAAACTCAGGCCAGGAAAGACCTAGCCTCTGTCCCCCAAGGTGTGAAGCTGGGCCTGACCTGAGTGTGATCAGAACTGCTGAGTCTGAAAATGTGTGCTGGTATTAAGGGCCTGAACCTTACCCTGCTGGCTCCCTGCAGAGTAGATCTGAGATCTGACTGTCTCCCTGTGTACCACACTAAGCAGCACCGACACAGCCTGGGGTAAAGGAAGGGGCCTCTGGCATAGGGAGCACACTTCACAAACCCACAGGCCGTAAGCTAGGGAGAGCTGACTTGCGAGACTCTAAACCGGCTGATCCTGGAAGGAAACATTCATTCAAAAATACAGAGGAAGTTTTTCTTTTCTTTTTTTGGACTCATTCGCTCCTCTTTTATTTTTGTATTTTCTTTACTTTACTCTTTTTTTTTGTCCTTTTCCTTCCTATTTACCTTTTAATTTTCTTATTTTTTATTCTCTATATCATTTCTTTTCTTCTCCCTTTTTTCTTTTGTCTTCTCTTTCTTATATTTTTGTTACCTTTGTCTGATTCTATAAATATACTTTTTAATAGAATCTGTTATCTCACTTTTCTGTTTTCCTTCTCATATCCCATTGTTTAATTTTTCAAATTTCTCTTCTTGCATTCTCCCATTCCCATATTTTTAATAGTATAACTATCAAGTTTTATAAATCTTTAGGTAATCAACTGTATTACCATTGAATTTCTTTCTATCAGTGGAGGTATAATTGTTGCATTCAGTAGATATTTGCTATATTAATATTTGGGTTGTCTTAGTGTTTATGCTATGATTATAAATTTCTTTTCTAACATTAATGGTACATTAATGATTCTTATATATGTCAACATCCAGATGTATTGGGCAGTATTACTGTTATTGATTCATTTGATATTGCCAGGGTTCCAGAGTTGTTGCTATTAACAACAGTATTTTCCCTCTACACCAACACCCAAATTACCCTGGTGACATTTACAGTACTGCAGTCCATTCCCTGAGAATGGGTGCTGGGAAAACTACACTGTATCTTCCCTTCCCAAACTAACAGAGGTGGTCAGGTCTTGGGACAGAGACAAAGCACTATTGTTAGCTATGCCTTTAGTGAATCACTGAATGGCAGATTGAAGAGATCTCCATAACAGCAGCAACATCTTTCCAATATAAGTGTCCAGAAAGTGAAACACCAATCAGAACAAAACAAAAAACAACAGAAATGTGAGAAGATAAGGCAACAAAATTCCCAAAATTTCCAGCACTCCCATTGTAGACCTGTAGGGAATTGGGAAGAAAAAAAAGCCAAATTATTTGAATGGATAACAGAGTACATTAAAAAACAGATCAACGAGGCACTCAACAGGCTCAGAGAAAATATAACTAATCAGATAATGGAGGTAATTTTTAAAAACAATTAGGGAACTTAAGACAATAGTAAAAAACTAGCTTGGCTAAACAAAATGTTATAAAACATGAATGACCAGTCCAGCAAAGAGTGTGACTCCAGGAAATTAAAACTTATACCAAAACTATGGGCTGTGGAAGTGACCATTGTGAAGACAGACTATCAGGATTAGAAGATAGGTATGTTTTCAAAACCCAAGTGCTCAGAAATGCCTTAACAACAAAACAACATGAAAAATGGATTTAACACTTTATCACCCAATGCAAAAAAGAATAACCTAAGATTAACTGGAATAAAGGAAAAATCAAAAAACAGCACAAAGGTCATATAAAACCTCTCTATAAAGATAACATCATAAAACTTTCAAATATTGTAAAAGAAATAAGCGTACAGATAAGTGGTATATATAGAGCCCAAAATAGCCACCATGTGAAAAAAAACCTCCCAAATCATAATCAAAATATTGCAAGTCCAATACAGGGACAGAATCTTAAAAGCCATTAGAGAAAAGTGATGAATCTCTTATAAAGGTAAATGCAGTAGAATTACAGCAGACTTCTCAAAATAAAACTTACATGCCAGAAGGGCGTGGAGTGAAGTCTTTGAAGCCCTAAAAGATAACAACTTCCAACCCAAACTTACATATGGTGAAATCTTTCTTTCAAAACTGATAGAGAAACAAGGTGTTTCCATGATAAAGAGCACTTAAAGAAATTCACCACCACCAAACCAGCACTACAAAAACTTCTCAAGGATATGCTACATAGAAACAATGAGACCAATAATCCCCCAAATGTCTAAAAAAATGAATACATCAGGCAGAGTAAGCAATTGAATACTAATATCTAAAATATATAAATAACTCAGAAAAGTGAGACCTCCCCCTCCAAAAAAAGGCTCAATCAGAAAATGGACTATTGAAATGAACAAACACTTCTAGGAAGAAAAAATACAGACGGACACTAAATATGTGAAAAAATGTTCAACATCCCTGGCCATTAGAGAAATGCAAATTAAAATGCAAATCTTACTCTAGAAAGAATGGTTATCATCAAAAAAATAAAAAGAAAGAAAAAATCAGATAACAACCAATGTTGGAAAAGCTAAGTTGTAAAGGAATCTTTTGCATTGTTCTTGGGAATAAAAACTAGCATAGCCATTATGGAAATCAGTATGGAGATTCCTCAAAAACCTAAAACCAAAAATTCTATTCAACCCAACCTTCCTCTCTTAGATATGTTCCTGAAAGTTAAAGGCATCGTGATACAGTGATACTCATGTTTGTAGCAGTATGATTCATAATATCTAACCCTTAGAAGCAGTCCAACTGCCCATCAACAAACTAATGGATAAAGAAAAATGTGTTATTTATATTTAATGGAATACTACTCTGTCAGAAAGAAAATAAATGAGTCATTTGTAGAAATGAATGCGCTTTTAGACCATAATGTTAAGTGAAATAAATCAGACACACAAGATTAACGATCGCCTAGTTTCTCGTATATGAGAAACTCAAAATATAAATGAAAAGTAAAATAAAAGATAGTAGGGAATAATGAGACAGGTCTTTTGCATATAGGAAGAGCATCAAAAGATGCAGAGAGGGGGAGGAAGAGAAGAAAAAGGATATAAAATATGAATTAAGATGTGTTATATACATGTACCAACTCCCCACAAGAAATGTGATCATTATGTACTATAAATAGGTAGTATAAAATTTAAAAAATGATTAAAATCATATATCCTAAAATCAAAAAATCATCACACTTAATATCCCATTAAAAAGTACAATTTTTATATTCAGTGAAAATCAATGTTTAGAAAATAATTCGTGTTTTTAACCATAATTATTAAACAGCACATATGTTTATTTAAAGTGATGATGATTCAGTGATGACAATTATAAATTAAATCCCAAGTTGATAGTGCAGATCACTTATTCCACACCCCTCCCTCATTTAACAGAGAGAGAAGATGAATCCCAGAAGGATTAGTATTTGACTCAAGATCATCTAGAATACTGATATAGTATCTGAGACACTTGGAAACACCAGGGCATTCAGAAAATGTCAGGACTCCTGAAACTGGCATGTGATCATTAAAATGCTCTGAATTATCCCACTCTGCAACAACCATACTAAATCTCCATTTCCAAGCTTGGGAATATGCTGCAACATTCCCCCTCCCCCATTTGCTTAGGATTTCAAAGATGTACTAATCCCTCAAACACATGTCAGTAAGGATGTTCTTCGATGAAAAAAAGGCAAATATGTCCCCCAGAAATAACTTCTTCCGGTACCTCCCCCCATCCTATTCAGAGGGGGAAAGCCTATCAGTGCTAAAAAGTGAGAAGTGCATTTGGAGTCTTTTAATATGGGATTCATGGCTCCTGGGGGACAGAATGAGACTTGGTAAGGTAATGCCTTTGGGAAATAAAATACTTTCCTCGAGAATCTCTCTCTTAATTATATGAAATTTTCCCCCTTATATTTTGTTATTTTACATTGCTGACCCACCCTGGCTGTGACATTTGCGCACACGCCCTCCTCTCCTCACCATTATGTCTTTATCTACTCTAGGAGAGACACATAGGTGGTTCTCGGTCACTTACAAGTCATTCGTGTTCACTGACTCATGAAATGTAATGTAGGGATGGATAAAATCATAGGTTTCATCCAAGCAATCCACCTCTCAGCCCTATGACACTGGGTATGTTAAACTGTAATCTCTCTCTCCCCCTCCCTCCCTCCCTCCTTCCCTTTCTCTCCTCCAGCCATCTTGCCCCTATGCTTAGGATATTAAGACTATTTTGCTGCAGTGAGAATATGTCTATCTAATATTTGTACACTGGTGTATTTCTTCAGAAGAAGTCCCTAGCAGTGAAATTGCATATTCAACACTGGAAATAGAACTTTTGCAAACAGGAAAGAGAACAAACATTGGAGGGAGTGGGGAGGGATATAAGAGGAAGGGGAGAGTAAATAATAAAATAGAATGAACCTTATGTTTACAATGAATAAAGAGTATACACTCTTGAAGTTTTGATAGGATTGCCAAGGTATCCCTCAGAGGCATTAACATGGAAGATAAAGAGAAGGTATTTATTTCAGATGATAGCTGTGTATCTAACCCTAGTGGGAAAAGGCTACACTTTGATGAATCTTTGGGTTTGTAACTGAGTCCCAAGACAAGACTTTCTTTTCTTCTGTTTCATATGCATAGGTTTTTAAACCTAGGCAGACACTTACTTGTTGGGATCAAAGCAGAAAATGCAAACTCAGAACCAATAATTTCAACTACTTGTCAATCCCTGCTTCAAAGAGATCGATTTTACCTTAAATCCTACTATTACTCTTTGTCTCACATAATTGCATAACTCATTAGAGGCAAGTTGATCTATGGACTTTTAATGCTTTTTTCTTGATTCTCTCTCTTGTTTTTACATTTTTATGGTTGCTTTACATTGTACAAACAGCACAGCCTCCCTACAAAACTCAAGCATTAGGAACATAAAGAAAGTAAGACATGAAAGTCATCTTGATCCCACTGAACTCTTCCTGTGTTCCTATAGCTGTAACTCAAATAACAGTTTTCGGTCCATGATTTAACATCTCAGTGCTCCAGGCAGACATTATTCATGTTATTGGAATAAATCTCCAAGAAGTGACAAGGCAGCAAAATATAAGGACAAAAAGAAAAAAGACATAGTAAATCTCTACACAATTCTTTCTGTGACAACTGTGGGAATATTTTGATAAATGCTGGCAACAGGATGGTGCATGTGATGTAGGGAAGGAAACCTTGGCATTCACACAAAGGACTGGTTTGGCAACAGTTTATTAAATTTATGCCATGCTTGCAAATGCCAGTAACAATTTCTCAGACTGCATAGTTGTTACATGTGGCAGACTTGAAGATGTTGCGCAATTGTCATCAAATAATTAATCTTTCCAAATTAGAAATTACCCAAACTCTTTGAATAATTGCCATTGTTAAAACTAAAGCTCTGGTGGAGTTCTTATATTTGACTTGTGCAGTTTGGTTGCCAGCCTTTCACAGAATCAAAAGGTAGGCAGGCATCCAGGTTAGATTTTATATAATTCAGTTTTACTGATGGGTTTCTATAAAACCATTAAATCTTTAGGCCAGAATAGTTCCTCTTTCTTTCTAAATGTCTTGTAATAAATGCCTTCAATTTAAAAAGATTTTAAATCCATTTATGATATTATTACCCTAAGGAAATAAAATAAGAACAAACTAAACACAAAACTAGAATGAAGGAAATGATGAATGATTTTGTTTTTGTAGACGGACAATACATCAGTGAAAATAAAAGCTGATTCCTTGAAAAGATAACATTTACAAAAATTTTAGTTGAACAGACAAAGAAAAGGGAGAGATTATAGGTTACTCAACTTGGGAATAAAAGAGGCCACATTACTACCAATCTTATAGAAATAAGAGGGATTATAAAACTGGACCTGGTGGCACATGTTAGTAACCCCAGCTCCTGGGGAGGCTGTAACGAAATGATTGCAAGTTCAAGGTGGGGTAGGCAACTTAGCGAGATTCTGTCTCAAACAAAAAAATGTCTGGAGATGGAGCTCAGTGGTAAAGTGCCCCTGAGTTCAATTTCCAGTACTAACACAGAAAAATGAAAGAGACATGTGTGGAAAATTAGGAAAAGCTCTATACCAAAAACGTTAGATAACTTAGGTGAAATAAGCAAATTTCTAGAAAGACAAACACTGACTCAAAGAGAAATAGATCATCTGAATAGGGTCTAAAACAAGTAAAGCCATCAAATTAGTAATTTTAAAACTTCCTAATAAAGACCATGTACCAAACTTTCCTGTTTAGCCTACCAAGCAGAGGAGAATTAGTATTGATTTTTTTGCTTTTTCAAAACAGAAGAGGAAGGGACATTTCCCAAATTATTTTATGTTTACCAGAATTACCGTAATACCAAAACCAAAGACAACGTAGGGAAAATATAAATAAATACATATACAAATTACACTAATATCCCATATGAATATAGAAAAAGCCTTCAACAAAATATTAGCAAATGGAATCCAGTAACATATAATGGGATGATAATCATGAACAAATGATATTTATTCCAGGAATGATAGGGTGATTTAACATGCAAACATCATCAATGTAATATACCATAATGGAATAAAACACAAAAATTGCGTGTTCATCTCAATAAATGTAGAAAAGACATTTAACAAAGTCCATCACCCTTTTATGATAAAAACGCTCAACCAACTAGGAAAGGCAAGCAAATTTCTCAACTGGATAAAGTGTATATATAAGAAGCCCACAGCTAGCATCAGATTCAAAGTTGAATAACTGAATACCTTACTGAAGAATAAGAGATGGTAGTTTACTCTTTCCTTTACTATTTGTCATTTCACTAAAAACAATATACAGACAAATTAGGCAAGCAGCATAGGACTGGGAAGGAAAAATAAGACTATCTCTATTTGCAGATGCCATTGTCTTGTACATAGAAAACTGATGGAGCTCTCTATAAAGCTATTAGGACCAATAAAAGAATGTAGCAGTATTGCAAGATGGAAAATCAACATACAAAATATCAATTGCATCTCTGTAGACTAGCATTAAAAATTCCAACCAGAAAATTAAGAAAATTCCACGTGTAATAGTGCCAAAACCAATCAATTATTTAGCCATAATTTAGGGGAAAAAAAGCAAAACCTGTATACTGAAAACTGTAAAGCATTGTTGAAACACATTAAGTACCTTAGTAAAAGGAAATACTATGCCATGTTTAGAATCAAAAGGCTTAATATTTTCATACAAAGGAAGAATGGCTTGGACAACTGAACATCCGTATATAAAAATGGAGTTATTTTCTGAGATATAGGTCACATAACAGACAGTATACACAAAGGTTTTACAGTTACCTCTCAACTTCTACAAAAACTAACTCCAAATGTCTTATAAAACTAAAATAAGAGATAAAACTATAAAACTCATAGGTAAAACATAAGAATAAATCTTTCATAATGCAAAAAATACAAGTAACAGAAGAAGAAAGATTGAACTACATTTAAAAAACTTTTGTGTTACAAATGATATCAAAAAAATGAAAAGAAAATCCATACAAGAAAATATTTGCAAGTCATGTATCTTAGAAGGAACTTGTATCCAGAATATATAAAAACACAATTTAATAACAAAAAAGACAACTCACCCAACATCAAAATGGAAAAATACTGTCAGGCAGGGTAACGTATGTGTATGGTATCAGCATTTAGGGATGCTGAGACAGGAGGATCCTGTGATGGATGAACCAGTGGTCAACTGTAACACCCAGTTCAACTGAACCAGTGTGGTGCTGGGTATGGAAGACCCACCTGAGGATTGTTGCCAGCAGCATAAAGGTAGACCTGGAGGGGAAGATGGTGTACTGTTGATTCTTCTGGAGAAGATTGTCACACTGGATTTCCTGTTATGAATTTGGATGTTAGCACTGAAGGAGCACAGGTCCTCTCTGTCACTGAGGATGGCTACAGTTGTCTTCAGGGGAGCTCTGGTCCTTATCTTGAGTGTCACTTCCTGGCTTCCTTGGCCTACTGGCACAGATTCTTCATCCCACTGGCACAGACTTTCTAGCTTCCACCACTGACCTTTGGGCCTTTCCAGTGCAAATCCTTGATACAGACTTATACAAGACATTGTAGTGGGCTCTAGGCCTCCAGTAGGATTCATGGAGGACATGTCATGGTGTCCAGCCCACTCATGGAGTAGGGGGCACAAAAGGAGATTTTCAAGGGTGAAGTCCCAAGATTAAAGAGCACTTGTATGCAAGACATCAGCAACAACAGCAGGCAGCATGGAGCAGAGCAGAGCACAAGAGCTCAAGAGCAAGAGTGCTAGAGCTGCTTGGGTCTTTATTGTATAATTCTTATACAGGTTGTTAGCTCATATTTACATTCTTACATAGTGTCGTAACCAGCGCATGCATGTTTACCTATGCTGAGTCACGGTTACATAACTGTGTCCCACTGTGCACCTTTGCTAGACAAACAGGGTCGTGTTCTCAGGTGTCCTTAGGTGTTCCTGAGCTTTGGAGCACTCTGAGTGGTTGTCTTCAGCTGGAATTGTGTAGGAATCCAGGCCCTCAGCTGGATTCTTTGGGTCTCTAGTGTGTGGAGATGTCTCCTCACTCTTCTGCATTTGCCTCTTTGAGTAAATATTACAAAAATAATCCTATAAATTATGTGTCCTGTACTAAACCTATTTCCTTGTTAACCCTTACTACAATAGATCCCAAGTTTGGTTCCAGCTGGTTAACTTAGCAAAGGCACTGTTTTAAAATAAGACATTTTTAAAGGCTGGAGCATAGCTCAGTAGTAGAGTGCCTCTAGGCTGGAGCCTAGTACTGCAAAAATGTGTGCTGGGGGGCAAGCATTAAAATAAAAATTTCTTTAAAAAAGAGACACAAATGACAAAGTAGTACCAAAAAAGTTAAAATAAGATGCATAACATTTGCCATCAGAAACATGTACATTAAAACAAACAAGATCTTATTTCATACCTACTAGGATATCTATAGTTAAGGAGGCAGACATTGAGAAGTTTTGGTGAAAAATTTGGAGATATTGCAACTCTCACCATTGGTGAGACTATAAAGTAAAGCTGCTGCCTTGGAAAACAAGCTAGTAATTCCTCAAAATGTTGAACATAAATTTATCATGTAACCTAGATATTCAACCACTAGATAAATGTGGGGGCATTGGCTAGATGTATGTATGAAATGGTTATGCAGAAGGACCAGGGATTTAGCTCAACGGCATAAGTGCCCGCCTTGCAAGCCTATGGTCGTGAGTTCAATCCCCGGTACCAAAAAAGAAAGAAAGAAAGAAAGAAAAGAAAGAAAGAAAGACATGGTTATGCAGAAAGATAAAGGACCACTTGCCCAAACCCCCCACCCCACCCAGAATGCATGGTTAGAGATTGAAAGACACCCTACAAGGCCACATGTCTAAGTAGGATCAAAACACACTGCCTTAAGGAATAAATGCTCTGGCCCTCACCTCCCCATACCCCGATTTATCACGTAGATATGGTCCTAAAGTCAATCATGTAACAGATCGCTCTGACCTTCCCCTGTTCCCTATCCTTGCTTCCTGGTTCTATCAACCAACAGCCACAGAAGCTTCAGTTCCAGACTGTCTTTATGAAGCTCTCTCATGCAGAGGGGTCTCAGGTAAGGGTAGTTTCTCTGGACCTCCTTGCACTGTGAAGTGAACACTGACTCTGAGTTGCCTCTCACTCTTTGCACTGTGCCACTGTCATGAACTGCAACAAGTGCTGCCCTGTTTGTGGAATAAGTTGGTGTAACTCAATGCAGAGGACTGACCTTCCTAAGCCTGGAAATGGACCAAGATGTCCAACCTTACTTCCTGATAAGGAGACAGAGACACTGAGGAATAGCCCACAATGCTTTTGGCAAGGTCACAGACTGGTTTTATCAGCCCAGAGGTCTTTTAACTGTCCAACTGCTAAGCAAGCAAGCAGGGGAAGTTCATTTTTTCTTCTCTTTGCTCTTTTACTTTCAGTTATACAGTAGGGATCAAATCTTATCCAAAGATAAAGCTTAAGCAACATTTATAGTACCTCTAAAGATATCTGATTGTAAAGTTCCTGAACCTCAGCTTGTTAAATTATTGATGGCATTCAACCACAGTGTCCCTGGTTTCCTCTGGAAGACAGCCTGGAGATGGAGACCTGGGAACACGTGGGCCAAAAATTGAGACAGTCCTTAAGTTCTGTAATCCTGGCACCTTTTTAAAAAAATTTTATTTGAAGAGAAAAAAAACAAAACGAAACAGAATAAAGGGTAGTAACTATACAGATTTCCAAGGAAAAAAGGAAAAGAACAAAAAAACACTAAGAAATCATTACTTCATAAATTACATACTGACATTTTGGAAATCGTTGTTCAAATTACAAAATTAAAACATACAAAATAGACACTCAAACAGTGAGACTGTTAACAGTTCTGCTCCACAATCTAACAAAAACAGTAATATGGTCATCCATCTTATACACTCAAACATACATGCAATTATATCAAAAGGGTAAAATTAAACACAACCAAACAGAACAAAGCAGAACACAAGAAAAAATCTTGGCATTTTTGCACAGTTTCTATTTAACCTATTCAGTCTACTCAAAGGAAGTTCCCCCCAAAAGTGCTTCCTCTTCCTACCGCAGCTCCCTCTGAAAACCCACTTCTTCTCCCTCTGAGCTCTTAGGGCAAGAGGGGTGACCAGAGGGACGGGGGCTCTAAAGTACTAATGCCATATGCCAATCGTATTTGTTTCACCAAAAAGAGAAAAAAAAAAGGAAAAGAAAATACAAATAGAAAAAAAATGAAAAGAAAGAAAATTTTTAAAGAGGGAAAGCTAAGGACAACAAGCAAGGGATGTTAAATTGGGACAAATTTATCAGGAAAAAGGAGCCCCCATCAGTACTTTTTTTACAGAGCCTCGAGCACACACATATATGAGCCTAAAACTGTAAAGCTTAACAGTGTGTTCAATCTGCTCTGATTTTCTTTCCCTCTCTTGCTTTCTCTCTCTCTCTAAGTTAAAAAGCAGTCATTTGAGTTCTTTGATTGTTGGTTTCCTGCTTGGCATGTTGGAGTTAATCATAGCTTTTGTCTTTGGAGGCATGTTTTGGTAAGGACTGGAGATCCATGACGCTGGGAAAGCTTTTGGTCTTGATTGTCTTTCTGCCCTAGAGATGGTTGGGATTTGGTTCTAGTACTCCAACGCATCTCTCTTCTCTGTGGCTGCTGCATTCTGGTTTCCAGGGTGGTGGGTTTCCCTCTCCCCATGACCCTTTCAGAGTGAAGCTAACCTTCATTTATCTCTGGACCATATTCTTAAAAAAATAAACTGGTCTGGATTTGACTCTAGGACTCTCAAAGACTAAATGATAATGTGTTAGTCCAAATTACCAGGCATGCTTCTCTTAGGCAGGACTGGAAATCCATTTACTTTCCTCTCCTGTCAGGAGAGCTGCTCCATGAGGCAACCTGACTGGTTTTCATAGCACAGATAAGTTCATTGATTAAACAATAAATATTCCTGGGAACCCTTATGAATCTATTAACAGTTTTAAACAGAAATAGCTCTATTCCAATGTGATAAGCCATCGGCCTAAATTCCTTATTCACAACCTTCACTTTCACAGAGATAAAAGAATTTTTTCTGACTCTTACTAGAAGAGATCTCTGCTAGTTGATGGCTTATGAGAACGTTTTGACTAGTCTGCTTTTAGTTACAAACTTAAAAACTATAAAAAAGATTATTGTAGTTCAATTTGGACAAAATATCTAAGAGTGCACTCTGATTTAAAGATAATTGTTTCTCACGTTTGTATGTTTGTCTGTTTAATGTGTGTTAATAACTAGGTTAAAGCAGCTTCAGCTGCCTTGCGCAAGGAAAAAAAGGTTTTTTTTTTTAAGTTCAACAATTTCTTTTTCTTCTTACTGTTTTTTGTTGTTGTTCTTTTTGACTTTTCCATGGAAAGACAATTTATGTAAGTTTTCAGAGTAGCCAAATTTATTTAAAATATTACCAAATAAATACTGACAGGGTTGAGGCTTACATAGGAACAAAAGCCTTCAAGTTTAATAATATAAAGGTTATATATGTTTAGGTTAATATGTGTGTGTGAACTTTCAGGTTTATATTATATTAACCTCTGTTATGGCTGATACATTGTGGCAACTTGAGATGTTTGGAAATTTAACTACAAGACTCAGCTGGGGGTGAGGATCCTTACTTTGTAAATAGCTTCAGCCTGTTGAAGAGGAGGGCACAGAGGTGGTGTGAGTGCTACCCCTGCCCTGGTGGAGAGGAGCAGCCTGCTTACAATATAAGCAAGGAGAAGAGGTTTGTTCTCTCACCCTTTTGCTGGCTACTGTCTTGAAGTGTTGCCCTCCTGCCTCACACCCTGTCCTGGAGCCAGCTGATTATGTACTGAAATCTCCACAAACAGTGAGCTAAATAAACCTTCCCTTCTTTCATTTTACATATCAGCATTTTGTCCCAGCAATGAGAGAAGAGTAACCAAGACATCCTCCAAAATTTCTATTTAAATTGGCTTATAGATAAACTCTCCAGACATTATCTCAAATGCTATGGTTCCTATAGCTTAACAGTAGGCTAGTTTAAATCACTGGTTAAGAATAAAGATGTCTCTAAAGTTGGTAACCTGTTTCCATCCAGATTCTTAGGTAACCAAGAAAAAATCAATTTTATAAATGTAATGTCTATTATTGTCTATGTACCATAGCTTAACGGTTTTTCTTGGTCAAAGATAATATATATAAAGATTTAAATAAGTGTTATCTATTGTGAGGAGTCATCTAAAGTAATTGTTTTTGGCTATAATTAAATGATTAAGTTTTCTATATCTAAAATAATATGGTTTTCTAAAAATATTGAAGTGCTCTTGGTTAAACTTACAAAACTAAATTTAAAAGAAAATTCTGTATTTTACTAAAATAAGTTTCTTGTGATCTCAAGGTTGAATTTTTGTTTAAAGGGTGACCTTTAAAAGTTAAAGAGTATTTGAATGTTAAATTATAAAATGTGCTCAGTAATCAGTTCATGATTAGTTAAATAAACAGATATTATCTTAGTTTATGACATAACATATATTGGGATATGTGTGTGTGTGTGTGTGTGTGTCTAAAAACTACATATGCTGCAGTCCGAATTTAAGTTGATAGAGTTAAGACTCTATCATGTAAGTTTAGTATGTACAAAGTAATTAATAAGTGCTACCTTTTATAAAATATATGTTTAGACCTTAAATATAAATGATTAAAATTTGACATCTCTTTAAATCTGTCCTGATATTTAAATTTGACCTACATCTATTGCTTTAATAAATGAGTGCTCTGGCCCTCTCCTCCCCATACTCTGATTTATCACTTAGATTGACCTTAGGGTCAATCATGAAACAGACCATCCCGACCTTCCCTGTCCTTCTCTGTTCCCTATCCTTGCTTCCTGGTTCTATCAATCAGTTGCCACAGAAGCTTCAGTTTGAGATTGTCTTTATGAGACTCTCTGATACAGAGTGGTCTCAGGCAAGGGTAGTTTCTTTGGACCTCCTTGGAGTTTGAATTGAACGCTGACTCTGAGTTGTCTCTCATCCTTTTGTGCTATGCCCCAGCCATGGACTGTGGCAGGCAAGTACCAAGAGAAATGAAAATGCATGATGGGTAAACAAAGTATATGGCAAATGTTTAAATTTTTAAAAAATCATCCAGTAAAAGACACATTGCCATTAAACCCCTCAAAATACTCCACCTTGCTTTGAACACACATGTCCCATCTTTTTTGCCACTTTCTGAAGCAGTTCTGGAAGCCCTCTTTAGAATGTATAATCAAAATTATAAGCCAGCTTAGCATCCAATGGAAAGGCAGACTCATTACTGTGTGTCTTCCTCCACCTTACTCACTGAATCTGGCACCTTACATCTTCTGGGCCGTGCCCAAACTCCACCCTGAAACGTAAATATTTTAACTGACAGGACATTGAGGCAGCTCAGTGACACTCACAAGAAAAAGTACTTGCAGAACTCCTTCAGGAAGTAGCACTGATGGATGTGTTTGCAGTAAAGGGGAGTATTAATAGTAATTGTCCCTTTTATTGTAATAAACTTTAAAAATTTTATACATTTCTGTATTCTTGGATCATATAATGTACGTGCACCAAAAATTTTATACAATCATAGCAGCATTATTCATAAAAGCTGAAAAAAGGGGGCAGAAGGCTCAAATGTCCATCAGTTGATGGACAGGAAATAACAAGTGCTATATCCATACAAGAAAAATCGCTAATCAATAAAAAGTAAAGTACTGACACATGTTCCAATATAAATCAACCTAGAATACATTATGCCAAATGAAAACTCTTTGCAAATAATCATTTGTTGTAGAATTTGATTTATATTAAGTGTACAGAATAGGAAAATCTGTAGATAAAGTATTAGATATGCAATTGCTTACAACTGGGTGAAGAAGGCTGCAGAACTGGGAATGACTGATAATGAAAACTAGGTTTCCATTATGAGCTTCTAAAAATATAAAATTGGATGAAGTGATTGTTGTATGTTCCAATAAATATGTTAAATAACATTAATTTTATACTTTCAATGGAGGAATGATAGGGTTTATGAAACATATGTTAATAAAACTGTGTTAGTCCATTTCTATTGTTTTAATGGGTAGTTTATAAAGAAAATAGACTGTTTATTTTGAAGTTTTGGAATCTGAAGCTTCAAATAGCATGGCACTAGCTTTGGTGAATGCCTAAAGGCATAAGGCAGAACTGTGTGTGAAAGGAAAAGAAAGAGGGGGAAAGGAATGGAGGGTGGGAGGGAGAGAGAGAAGAAAATATAAGGTTGATGAGATGGGAAGCCAGAGAACAGGCCACTGGTCTGGTAATTTTCTTTCATTGCTGAGAAAAATACCCAACACTCAAAGTTAGAGGGGAAAAAGTTTATTTAGCTCACAGTTTGTAGAAGTTTCAGTCCATAATCAGATAGCTCCGAGGTAGGGTTGATGGCAGTCAGGCACCACAAAGAGAAAACACTTCATGCTGAGCAGAAGTGGCAACAAAGGCAAGCAAGGAAAATTTGACATCCTCTTTCTAGGAAAAGACATCCTCTTTCTGTCCATTATATTACGTCCAGGCTACGGGCATTAGGTCAGTGCCAAACCAATCAGTGTACTCATTTAGTAGTCACACACCCTTAAATCCCAGCATCACACACTCTAGATTCAGCACCTCTGAAAAAAAGCCCACTTATGAATGCAGGAGATGTGTGGGGACAGCTAAATCCTAACCATAACATTGGGCTTCTAACATTTGAACCCTTAGGAGATAAACTCAAACCATATCATCCAACTCCTAGCTCCCAAGCTTTCTGTTCTTCTCATGATACAAAATACAATTCTTGTATCCTCAGGAGTTCTAGTCTTAACTTACCCAAGTGCCATTCAAAAATCCAAGTCTAAAGTCTCACCTCAGGCAAACCTTTTAACTCTGAAATCAAATAAAACAAGTTATGGATCTTGTAATCTGAACAACTACTTTCAAGATAATGATATGTAATATATTAACCAGTGTTGATTCCTATTTCTTTTTTTAATTCTGTATCATTTTTATCCTTTGTTCGTTTTTAAAAGAAAAAAAGTTATGTATTACCAGGGTACAATGGCAGAACAGAAATAAGATACAAATTCTTCCAAAATGGAGAAACAGCCATAACCATACCAAAGCAAGATGGAAACCCAGCATGATAGAGATTAAATCTTAAAGCTTTAAGTCCATTACTGTCATTGTTTGATTGTCCACTTTACATGCTTTGATTTTATAACTTGAACAACTACTTCTAAGATAACAATATGTAATTAATCAAAAAAAAAGTTCAAGTCTAGCTAGCATCCTGTGTGCACTACTACAAGGAGTGGCTGTCTAAGGGCTTTGGGATTCCTGTCCCTTGGCTTGTCACAACAAACAAACAGGGCTGTACTTGAGGGCTGTGTGCTGATGCTAGAAGCTCTCTCTGGTGGGCATCACACACTACCATGGTTTCCAGGGCTCACTAGACACCACTAGATGCCACCCCAGTTGGGGCTTTCGATGGTAGCTTCACCCCTGCAACAAGGTTCTGTGGGCCTTCAACATTATCCTTTGAAATTCTGGTGAAAGCTGCTATTAGCCTATAATCTTGCACCCTGCATGCTGGGAAAACTAGTCCACAAAGATGCCATCAGGGTCTGCTGCCAAGATGCGCTGTGCCTGTGCCCACATGAAGCACAGTACAACTGTGTAGTCCTTTATGGATTTGAAGCAGGGAGATAAAACCTGCCACAAGAGTTTCTTGGGCTGTCTTTGAAACAAAGTTGCCTCCTAAGCCTCCTGGCCTATGATGTGAAGAAGGTCTCAGAAATTCCTGAGATGCCCTTGAGGACTCTTTCCTGTGGTTTTCAGTGTGAAACAACTGGCTTTTTATATGTACTAATCTCTTTGGCAAGCAGTCACTCAGCTGTACCCTGGGACGCTTTCTCCTGTTTGCTCTTTCCTTGGCCACGCTGTGAACTTTTCAAGTATTTCCACTGCTGCCCTTTGCTTTTGAATCTCACTGTACATCTGGCTAAACGCATCTAGTAATACCCACGCTGCGCCTCCAATGCTTTACGATTCAAAAATTTCTTTGGTCAGATAAACGGCCCATCATTTTTAAATTAAGCTCTCCATAAAAGTCTAGGTAGGTGTTATGGTTAAAATCTGAGGTGTCCTCCAAAAGCTTCACGTATTTGTAAAGTAATTGGATTGTGTGAATGCTCTACTCACCAATGGATTCTTACACCAGTGACTCCACAAGTGAATGTGTTGTAAGAGGCAGGGCCTTGTCAGAGGAGTGAAGTCCCTGGCAGCATAAACCTGGAAGGGTACAGATTCCTCCCCTCTTCCCTCCTGCCTTCTCTCCAATCCAGGCCACAATAGAATGAGAGGATTTCCTCCATCCAGGCCCTTCCAGAGTGCCATTTCTGCCTCGGAGCCAGCTGAACAAGGACTGTAACCATGAACCAAAATAAAACTCCCCTTCTTTAAGTTGTGGGTGTTTGATATGTATCTTAGCAATGGAAAGGTGACTAAGACACTCCATTTTTAGAAAAATAACTATAGCTGTCTTCTTCTGAAGAAACAGAACAAATTAATGGCATAAATAAAGAGGTTGGTTTAAGAAATTGTTTCATGGGCCAGGATTGGTGACTTATGTCTGTAACCCCGTTACTCTAATAGACTGAGGCATGAGAATCGCAAGTTCAGTCCCAGCCTAGGCAGTTTAGTAAGTTAGTGAGACCCTGTCTCATTAAAAAAAGGCTGAGGATGTAGCTCAGTGTGAAGGACCTAGGTTTAATCCCCACTATGAAAGGAAGAGAGAGACGGAGGCAGAGGGAGACAGGAAAGGAGGGAGACAGAGAAAGATTTAGACTGAGATTGTGAAATTATGGAGGCCAAGGCCAAGAAATCCTGTGATAGGCAGTTGTAAACCCAGTGAAGTAGGTGGTATAGTTCTAGTGTGAGTGTGAAGAGTTGACAACTGCAAGACCAATGTTCCAGTTTCTGCACAGCAGACTGGTATCCACATATCCTGATTCAGGCAGAGTGAATTCTCTTTCCCTCTCATGCTCTCAGGGGGTCAGGTAACACATACCCACACATGGCAGAGGGCAATCTGCTTTACATATCCTACTGATTCAAATTCTAATCTCTTCCAGATATGCCTTCAGAGATACACCCAGAAATATGAAAATCCCAAAGTAGCCATATGGCCCTCCTAAATTCTGGTTCAGTGGAATTACTGTTGTGTTTCCTATTGAAGGCATTGCTCCCTCTAGGCCAGTAGAATTTACGGTCATGGGAACAAAAAGCAACATTTCTGCAAATGGGTTGTAAGGGATAAAGGCACGAGGTGCCCATTGCATTTCTATCCTTGATTCCTGAACCCATAAATTCTACCTATGAGGCAGAACAATACACAGATACCGTTTTGGACCATATACAGCTTTCTTCAGAACCTTGGCTCAGTCCTACAAGTACTGCCATCTCACTGGTGTTGTAAACGACTCTTTAAAAGGCCGCTCTCCTGTACTGTTTATACAGAATGAAGGAGACCATGGAGAGACCAGCAAATTCCACAAGCATGGGCACATTGCCACACTTCTATTGTGAAATAAGTTCCTTGATTGAAAGTGACGCTGTATAGAGTACCGTTATGGTGGAAAAGGCATTCTATGAGTCCAAAGGTTGTAGTTTTGGCAGAAGTGTTATATGTGGGCAGATAATCTGTATCAAGGTGTCTGTCCAAATAAGAAAAAATGTGCCTTCTTCATGCAAGGAGCATCCAGTGACTCATTCTGGGAAATGGCAGACTCAGTACTGGTCTCTGTGCTGGCAGATTTCACATTAACTATTGGTCATGGAAAAGTGGTAGTCCATTTTTGCTAAGAATTCTATCCCTACCACAATGACCACTTTATTTGTGAGTCAGTGTTGTGACACAGAAAAGGTCACTCTATCCATCTGATGACTAAAATCCTCCTCTATTTATGTTCCCCTCTGTTGACCATTTGCATATCTTCACAATTTTTAAGAGATCTACTCAGAGAGGTCTATTCACTTATCTCTTCCCTAGATTACCTGGTTGTCAGTTTTCCAATCACATTTTTCTGAATCTGACTGTCTGTTCACATCATCAGACCATACATCAGTGCATAATCTCATGTCCTGAGTCATTGTCCTTGCAAGGAAGGTGAACCACCATTATTTAAAGTTACACCTTCTGAGATGATCACCCTTCACCACTGTCCTTCAAGAATGTCTCAGAAAGAACTTGTAATGCTGCAACTATCCAGCTTTGGGTGGTATCTTTATATTTCATAAAAGCATCTGTAAATTTGGTCCTGTTCTTTTCTGTCTGTGTTACCTGGTAACAGAGAACTCCTTGTGATGCTATACATACAGACTGGGAGAGAAAAACAGTATAGCAGAAGTGAGAACCACGGGCATTTGGACCACTTCATCGTTAAACTTGTTTGTACCACTGCTATGTAATGATGAAGCATTGTGGTACCTAACAAAATTTATGGCTCACTGCGCCACGTAGTTCATAATTGGCATCTATGATTGCATGACAGTTTGGTGATCCATGGTTGAATACTCAGTTTCCACTAAAGCTGAGTAGCAGATCAAGAGCTGTTTTTTTTTTTTTTCAAAAAGAAAGAAGTTACCTATGGAGAATGACATGCTTTGCTCTAAAATCCTAGAAACCTGCTCTGTGCTTGACTGATAAGAGCCTGTCAACAGTTTTAAACAGCATCCCTATTTACCACTGACACTCCAAGTATTGTTGGATCTGCTGGTCATATGGTCCAAGCATCAGTGCAACTTGTGGACAGCCTGGTGGAGAATTCTCTCCCTCTATCTACCACTCAAAACTAGTAGTCTTTTAGGTCATTTGGTAAATGGACCAGAGTAAGATACCTGAATGAATAGTATGTTGCCTTAAAAGTCTGAAGAGCACCCTCACCAAAAAATCTGAAGAACTTGGATGGATCAGATGTAGCATTCACCTGAAAACATAAAGCTCGATGTGCCTGTACCACTGGTTGGAACCCTGGGAATTTGATTGAAGTAGCGGTCTCTGAATTTTTGTCATATCTATGTCCCATCTTCTGGCATGCAAATTTCTTACAAATAAGTCTAGGGTATTTTCCACTTCTTGCTCATTACATACAGCCAGAATAATGCCATCCATGTAATGGGCCAGTATGATACCCTGTGGGAGAAAAAGGAGATCAGGATCTCTGTGAACTAAATGATGATGTCATGCCAGAGTAGATAGACCCCTAGAGGACAGTGCATGTGCACTGCTGGCCTTGTCAGTGAAAGCAATCCACTGCTGCTTGTCTTTACTAAGAGGTATTAATGAACATGAACGTTTATTGTACAAAAGTAAGTCATTTTTGTCATAGTCAATGTGGAATCAAAGAAGTCATAGGGGAAAACATTCAGATCATTTATACTCTTTTGGAAACTGCCTCAGAAGCCCAATTAAAACAAACAAAAACCCAAACATAACTCCAACATAATAAGTCTTACCTAGAAACTATTGACATTATTCAAGCAGAAATCACCAGACCTAGGGAAACAATACTGGGGTTAATGAATTTTCTTTTCAAAAAACTTTCATAACTTCCCCTTTCACAATAAAATCATAACCTTTGGCTTTGTTTCTCACACATAACAAAAATCAGCCAGGTTTGTATGGATGGTTCAGATTGTAATTCTGCTTTTTATTCATTATTACCAAATAAATCTTTGGTTTGGAGATTCAGCTCTATATATTTTTATTTGAACTTGATAGAACAAAAGCATTTTTCAGAGCAATAACTTCCTATCGTGTACCAGATGATATATTAATTTGTTCAAGCAGTGAAACCACATCTGATATGGCAGCTGCAATTGCTGTGACCACCTGGCCAACCTTATGGCAATCTGCCATCATTCTCCAAGACCCATCTGTCTCTGCACAGGCCAGACAAATTTAATGAGGATGTGGTGAGAATTCTCAGCCCTGCATTCTTCAAATCCTTGATGGTGGCACTAATCTGTTCAGTCCCTCCAGCAATGTGGAATTGATTTTTGGTTTACTATTTCCTGGACAGAAGTAGTTCTAGTAGCTTTCATCGGGCCTTTTCCCAAGTCCTCACTTCAAAGGTCAAGAAACTAATGGGATTCTGCCAGCTTCTGGGATAGGTATTCCAATTGTGTATTCTGGAATGAGGGAAATGGATTAGTAAATTCACTAGCTTAACTGTAAGATGGACCTGAGCTAAAATTCTGTTGATTACTGAACTCCATAAGCCCCTGTTCTAACTGACGGGCCACAGCATAATTAGTGTCCAATGTCCATTAGTTACTGAGAGATCTGAGTATTTCATTTTGACCACTGCACATTTACCCTGATAAAAGCAATAGGGCTTTTGTGGAAGAAATATAACAATATAATTTTTTGGGGGGGGGGGATGAACAAGGGTCCTTCATGAAGAGGCCCCCCAGCTTCTCTTCAATCAAAGGTCGTAGGTCTGTTAACTGGCTCAAGTCTGGGAACTGATTGAAGGGCTGTGACACTGTTCTTACGATTCATGTTAGAATTTTGTTCACTTGACCTAGGAATGGTCTACTTACATAGATCAAATAAGAATTTAGGCATACTCTTTCCTATTTTATTTCCAAGAACACCACAGTCAATTAGAAAGCCCATAGATCTGTGTAAGTCAGGCTATTCTGATTGCTGCTTTGACCCACCTTGTCTTTGGCAGTTAAGCTGCTACTCAGCGCCAGCCATTTAGCCATTTCAAGATGGATGCTTCCATCTTGAAAGGTGCTGTGGCTACCCTCATAAACATACTCCTCACAGCTATGGTGAAAAGTGTGTCTTTGGAACCCTCTCATCATAGATGAGGGGTCTTAAATGGTCTACTTTAACATTTCAGTATGTCTAAGCCTTTGGGTCCTTTCCTTTACATTAAACCAAGGGAGAGTGGACATCTCCATCTCACACACAGTTGGCTACATTTTCATTCATGTTTCAGCCAACCAACTCAACAAACTGTTAGAGCCTTATTTATTTGTTTCCTTTTTAAAAGACCATGTGTTCATTTTTAAATTTATTTTTAAATTGATGTAATAATTGTATATCTTCACAATAATTATATATCTTCAATTATATATCTTCCTTTTCCTATCTAGTCCACTTTGTTTGTCTGTCTCTTCCTTCTTCCCTCCTTCTTTTTCTGCTTACTAGCTACTATGATTATAGTGCAATGTTCCAGTACACTTACACATTAATAATGAATTTAGAATATTTAGGTTATTCATCATATTGTATAAGAACATTCAAAATTCTTGCCTCCAATTTTTAAATATATAATACAGTATTGTTAATACCAATTACCCTTCTGTGTAATAATACACCAGAACTGTTTCCTCCTATCTGGCAGTGATTTCCTACCATTACCTAGTCATTCCCATCTACTCTTCTCAGCCTCTGGTAACCATCAACATCTTTGAGCTCATACTTTTTATATTGCACCTGAACAAAATATATGAAATTTTTCTTTCATGCTTGATTTATTTCACTTAATTTATGATTTCTAGGACTGTCAATGTTGTTAAAAATGATAATTTTATCATTTTTATGACTGAGTAGTATTATATATAGTAAATATCCCACATTTCCTTTATCCATTTATCTGATGATGGACACTTAGGCTGATTCTATATTTTAACTATTGTGAATAATGCTGCAGTAACATAGGAGTAAAGGTATATTTTTGACATATTGGTTTCATATCCTTTGGATATATGCCAATGTTATAGTTTAGATCTAAAACTCCCTTCAAAAATCTCAAGTGTTTATAGCTTATGTCCTTTGAGGAAGTGACTGAATCATGCAGTTTTTACCTTCATCATGAAGTTAATCAGCTAATGAGTTCATTAGTTCAGTGGGTTTACTTGGAGGTAGGATATAACTGGATGAGGTAGATCACGGGAGGTGCATTTTCAAAGGATATAACTGGTCTCTGGTCCTTTTCCTATCTAGTCCTCTTTGTCTGTCTTACTGACTGTCTGTCTGTCTCTTCCCTCCTCCCTCCCTCTTTTTCTGCTTCCTAGCTACTATGAGTTAAGTAGATTTCCTCGGCCATGTGTTTCAACCATGTTGTTCCTGCTGTGAAGTTCCTGACTGTGGTGAAACTTCTGAAACCGTGAATCACAGTAAAACTTTTCTCTTGCATGTCAGGTATTTGGGTTACAGTGATGAAACACTAGAACTGAACTGGTACTAAAAAGTGATGGCTATTGTGATTCACCTGATCATGTGGTTCAGAAGATGTTAGTACTGGTTTTCAGAAAGCACTTGGAAAGGTTTGTAGATGTAAACTACCTAAGTCCTACAATACTGTAAGCAGAGCTCAGTGAATGAATTGGCCAGACTCTAATGTTTGTACTAGTTGAAAGACTTTGCTTTGAGAAAAGTAAAGGATGCCCCTAGAATTTCCTAATCACTCAGGCCACCACCAAAAGTTTTCATTGTTTCAGTCACCCAGAGGCCTCTGCCACCATGGTAAGAGGAGACCTCATTACTGATTGAGCTGACAATAGAGTTTGGCATTATCCACATAATGTTTCTCTTTCAGGTGTGCAGAATGCAAGTGTTACGAGATCAGGAAGACTTCCATTCAGATTTCAAAGGAAGGCCTGGGAACTCAGATAATGTGTGACATTTCTACAGTCCCTGCCAGAAGCCACTGAAAGGGGATGTGTGAAGCTTTAAGAGTGAAACCAAAGCCAAAATAGAAAACTCAGAGATGTCAGGAACATGGAACCCCTGCCAAGGAAAGCAGTAAGCAGAGCCAGCCCAAGAGAAAGAGGCTATGTGGACTGCAACTGGCAAGACCATAGGAACTGCAAGGTTATCCAAGTCCTTTGAAATTCACATCTCACCACCATGTGTCCCAGATCTGTACATGGAGCTGCAGAATTTAATGTTCTCCCTGATAGGTTTGAGTCTTGCTTGGACTAATTTTTGTTTGTTTGGTTTTTTGTTTTGCTTCTTTCTCTTCACCATGAAATATTTCTCCTCTGTGAAGCCCTTCTGCCATGCTACTCTGCCTTGCAGCCAGCTGATTTGGGACTGAAACTTCTGCAAACTGTGAGCTAAATTAATCTTTCCTCCTTTAACTTTGGGTGTCAGGTATTGTGTCTCAGCAATAAAAATGTAACTTAAAAAGTAATGTTTTGATGAGCCATTGGATCATGAAATTATATAATATACTTTTAAATTTTTATAGAGACTTCCTTTTCTATATACAACCCCTCTATTTCTTTCACTTGTCTTATTGCTGTAGCTAGTATTTTGAGAACCATGTCAAACAGAAGCGATATTTGCAGACATCTTTGTCTTGTTCTTGATTTTAGAGGTAAAGCTTTTGGGTTCTTTCCACTTAGTATGATGTTGGCTAACAGTTTGTCATAGATGGCTTTAATCACATTGAGATAAAGACCTTCTATACCTATTTTCACCAGAAATTTTATTATGAATGGATGTGGGACTTTGTTAAATGCTTTCTCTGTATCTACTAAGATGAACATGTGATTTTTGTCCTTGCTTCTGTTTATGAAGTATACTACATTTATTGATTTTCACATGTTAAAACATTCATACATCCCTGTAATGAATACTACTTGATCATGGCATGCAATCTTTTTGATAATTTGCTGCATTCTGTTTGCTAGCATCATATTGAGGTTTTTGCATCTATGTTTATTTGTTAAAGTTTTAACTATATTTCTCCTTTAGATTGGGTCTTTTTATGGTTTTGAAATCAGAGTAATGCTTCCTTCCAGTAAGGACTTTCGAAGTACTGCTTCCCTTTTGATTCCATTAAAGAGTTTGAAAAGTATTGTTGTTAAATCTTCTCTAAAGTTCTTGTAGAATTCAGCAGTGAATCCATTGGGACATAGACTTTTCTTAGTTGCTAGTTTTTTATTACTTCTTGCATTTCATTGACTAACATTGTATTGTTTGGGATTTTTAGATCTTCTTGGTTTATCTTTGGTAGTTCATATGTATCTAGAAATTAATCCATTTATTCTGAATTTTCCATTTTATTAGAGTAAATGTTCTCAAAATAGTTATTGATAATCTTTTGAATTTTAGCAGAATCTGCTGTGATTTTTCTTTTTCATTTCTAGTTGCATGGATTTGGGCCTTTTCTTTTCTTATACATAAGATAGTTTTCATTCTTTTCATTTATATAAGTGTACTTTATTGACTAGTATGTGGTCCACTTTGCAGAAAGTCCATTGTGCTTCTGAGAAGAATGTGTTTTCTATTTTTTGGATGAAAATGTCTGTAGATGTCCATTGAATCTATTTGTTTAAAGGTTTAGTTCAATACTGATAATTCTTTGTTGATTTTTTTGTCTAGTTGATATATCCATTGGTGAGAGTGGGGTATTGGGGTCCCCCATTACAATTGTATTTGTTTGTCTGATTCTTCAAGTCCATCAGCATCTGTTTTATAAAGTTGAGTGCACTGGCATTTGGTGCATCTATGTTAATAATTGTTATCTATTCCTGTTGAGTTGTTCCTTTTTTTATACTAGGAATCAAACTCTTGACATCATGCTTGTCAGGCAGGTGCTTGTGTTGTTGAGCTAAATCAGCAGCCTCTTGAATTTTACTTTTAAGAAACATGTAATGAACTTCTTTATCTTTCTGACCAGTCTTAGATTAAAATTCATACTGTCTGAAGTTAGGGTACCCCTGCTTTTATCTGGGTTCCTATTGACTGAAATATTATTTTCCTTCCCTTGATTTTTAGTCTGTAAGTTCTTTTAATTAAATGTATTTTTCATACAATGTATATTGTTGAGTCTTATTCCATTCTGCCAATCTTTTGATTGAGGAACTGATGCCACTTACATCAAAAGTTATTACTGAGAGTTATTAATTTATTCCTGCCATTGCATTATTTTTCTGCTGCTGGTTCCCCTATTTTTTTACCTTTTGCTTAGTTGCTCATGTCTCCTGGTATATTCATTCTTTTTTTAACTGTTGAAATTGTTGGCTTCATTTTCTCTTTATAGTATACCTTTGAGAATTCTTCATAATTGTAGTTTGGTGGTCATGAATTTCTTGAGGTGCTCCTTGACACAAAAATATTTTATTTCTCCTTCAGTTTTGCATAAATGATTTTGCAAGATACACAAGTTGAGGTTGGAAGTTTTTCTCTTTTGGGGCTTAAGACACTTATTTTGCCAAATTTTAGATAGACACCACCTAAAAGACTAATATACGTATATACAGAGATGAACAAGGCTCTGACAAAAAATTTTGAGGTAATAAACGAAGGTCAGGTTTTATGCTTTTCAATACCAATTAAACATCTTTAAGTCCAAAAGGAGAGTCACTGTTGTTGTGTTTCATTTTGTTTTGCTTCTATCAAAAACCACTTGTAAGGTTCTGACTACTTAAGAACAAAATATAAATCATGCTCTTGGTGGACAAAATAGCCCAGGAATTTGTTTATACTCTGTTCCTATCTGACTATGTCAGGACTGACCCCTCTACAAGCAGGACCAGCTCAAGCAATAACAGTTTCTTCAAACGAGCAGGACCAAAGACAGACTGGTAAGCAGAAGATAGTGGAGTTGTCAACAGTAGAGAAAGAGTCACTCTGAGATTTGCTATCCAGACACTGGAATATAGCAATGCAAGGAAAAGAAGGAGGAGGAAAGTGGGTCTTCTGGACCCTGGAAGGATCTGAATTGAGAATCAACATCCATGGGGAAGTGAAAAGAGAAATTTCAACAAGAAAGAAGAAGGTGGCAGATGGGACTTTCTCCCTAAGTTGGGACACACTGTGTGGCAGGATTGGTTCAAACCAGTGGACACATGGTGACTGCTGGTAACTTCAGAGGCCTCCATGGAGAGATGCAGCAGTGCAGCAGAGGGAGTAGATGGCATGAACTGCGTGGGCTGGTGAGGTGACTGAAGCAGACTTGCCCATTCAACAGGAGAGGGTGATTGGCTGGGAGAGGAGCAAACTGAGCTCAGAACTCAGTACAGATGTTGGCTCTGTATAGTGACTCCCAGATGAATTCAACCCCACAGAATGTGTGCTGCCTGCTGCAGGCTGAATGGATCTGGTTCCAGTCTCCCAGCCAGAAACCAGCCTGAACTTCTCTGGAAATAAAGATGAAGGCTCGCTGAGATTATCCACTGCACCACCATAAAGCTACTGCTGGCTTAAATCAACACAGATCTGGACTTTGTGTCCACATGTTGCCTACCAGTAACAGCAGAGACAAACCTTGAAGTGGACATTGTTTTCTTTCTCTTTTTTCTTGGTTTTTTTTATTGTTTGATATTGACTTTATATGAGCGTGAACAGGGTTTCTAATTTTTTATATAGTTCTTAGTATGTTCTTCCTTTTATTTCTTCCTTCTCTCTTTCCCTCCTGTTTTCTGCACCAGTTTCCCAAAGTCTATGTAATCTTCCTTTGTCCTCCAGCCTTGTTTCGAATCTTTTCTTCTTCTTCTTCTTCTTCTTCTTCTTCTTCTTCTTCTTCTTCTTCTTCTTCTTCTTCTTCTTCTTCTTCTTCTTCTTCTCCTTCTTCTCCTTCTTCTCCTTCTTCTTCTTCTATTTCTCAGTTTTTTTCCAAACTCCTTTTTAAGGTTTCTCCTTTGAGGGTAAAATTGGCATACTTATTTACTGCATACAGTTTTCTGGGTTTTTTCGTACTTTGTTATATAACTACAAATCTACTTCATATGATAAAGATGGCAAGTTAATAGTTACCTCAGTTTGTCATTTTCTAGGCTGCATTTGATTCTATTGTTATTTCTGATTGCACCACGTCAGCCAAAGCTCCATAACTGTTCTAACCAGATATTCTTCCTCATATACTAAGTCTGAGATTGCCTAAGGGTCATGTGAAATACTGTGGGCCAGCCAGAGAACCAGGGACTGGGCTTAGTAGGAGCAATTTCTCATCCCAAATAAACTGAAGAGGCAGGACCTTGAAAGAGACTGAAAACCCAAAACTAGCTATATGTGGAAGATACCTCTCAAAAGTAGTCATTTCCTGAGGGTTCTAAATAGTAGCAATTAAGCTCCTCACCAAAGCAATTTTTAAACATAAACTCAGAAATTTAAAAAAAAAACTAGAAAATGAGAAGACACTTAAGCAAGACATGACATCCGGTTCATCAAATGAGGTGGAGCAAACTGAAAGCCACCCACCTCAACTCTGCTGTAGTAACAACAAAGCAAACGAATGAAACTCTAGAAAAAAATCAAATCAAAAGTAATTTCTCAGATAACTACAGAGATGGTGACTATAGTGTAAAACATGCTTAATTACTCTAGAACAGATAGATATAAAAATAGAAGAGTTTAGGAAAATGATGAAAACCAGAGAGGGGAGGAGCTCCTTGTTCTCCTGGCAACCCGAGTCAAATGCACAGTGCAGGTCCCGAGACACCAGGGTCTCTCCCCTGCAGGCCCCCCAAAGTCCACCATATTTCTTTCTGATGAATTCAGAAAGAATTCTTTCTGATGAATTGACCATTAGATTTCCAAAGCTTTGAAATGGCCAACAGACCACAGAAAGAATTCTCTTTAGGCTCCTGTTGCAGAGATTTTCATGGCTGGAAGTTGGACATCATGGTTCCTCAGTTTACCTCTGAACTCTCCTGACTCAGCTCCCATAACAAAGCATTGTCAAAAGGACTTTCAGGTTGACCTTCTGCTCACGGTGCTGGCCATGGCCCTTCCTGGTTTAGAGTCTCCTGAGCCTCACTTGGGAACCACAGGCCATTGGGCTTTAGGGTCCTTGATCTGCTGATTGAGGTCCAGTGCTCTACCTGTCTCTTCTCTAACTGGTTATTTTCTCTCTGATATTTTAGTGTCTGTGAGTGTGATGACTTCTGTCTAGTGTTAGGAGGTTTGGTAGGGAACATGGCAGAGCAGTGTTTATCTTGACTCAGTCTGTTGGCCCTCTGCCGTCCTTTCTGCCTTTCCATCCCTGTACTCTGCTTCTTCTACAAGTCCTCCCCCTTTCCCCAGCCCTTTTGTGTTCACACTCGGTTCTATGGCCTCACCTCATGTGTGCATCCTGTGGAAATCTGCCCTTGGGTTCTCCTTTGTGTTCTGGTGTCTTCTACATACACCTCTAAGGAGGTGTTATGCCCTCTCCATACCCTGAGAGGCATTTTTGTTATCCTGCCTGCTTCTGATATGCAACCTTCCTCTCATCACAGCCCAAGATGTCCACTTACCCTACAAGTAACTCATTAAACCTTCGGTGATTCCAACACCCAGAGTTGGCATCTTAACTTGGTGCCTGCAGTGAACCAAGGGAAAAGGTTTTAGATATAGATATAGATATAGATATAGATATAGATATGGATATATGTCATAGATAACTACATTATTAATCTCTGTTAGTTCATCTAAAAGAACAGCTTGTGCTTTCATGGATAGAATACTTTATCATTTTAATGCCTATATCTTGTAATCTTAATAACTACTTTGAATATAATAATATGCAATGTTTTTTTTTTTTGAGGCAGCATCTCACTATGCAGTTCAGGCTAGCCTTGAGCTCGCTTTGTAGCCCAGGCTGGTCTTGAACTTGCAATGATCCTCCTGCCTTAACCTCTCAACTGCTGGGATTATAGGCATGAACCACCATGCCTAGCTCTAATATGTAATATATTAACAAGTGTTAATTTTCTTATTATTTTATTCTGAAATTCTGTATCATTTTTATTTTTAAAATAAAAAATTAAAAAATATATGTATACAAAAGAAAGATAAGATAATTATACTACTGATTTCTCTTAGTTCATTGAAGAGAACAATTTGTGTTTATATTGTTGGATCAATTAAGCTTGTATGTATTTGTAATCTGAGCAACTACATTGAAGATAATATGCAATATACTAACAATTGTCAATTTCCAACTATCTTGTTTCTGAAATTCCATATCTTTGTTTTCATTGGTTTTTCTTACTAAAATGGAAAAAGAAAACAACTTCCAACCCAGATTGACATATTCTGTAAAACTGTCTTCCAAAATTGATGGAGAAACAAGATACTTCCATGACAAAAAACACCTGAAGAAATTCATGACCACCAAACCAGCACTCCAAAATATCCTGAAGAGCATTCTAGAAATAGATAACAAGGGCTACAACTCCATGAACCCCAACAGAATGAATCCACTAGGCAAGGTGAACAATTAACAGAGAGGAGAAAAGGGGAGTCAACAACATGACAAGGATAAGTCAGTACATATCAGTTATAACCATCATTATTAATGGTCTTAATTGAGCAACCAACCGGAAATCTTCCTACCTCAACTTCCTGAGTATCTGGGATTATAGGCATGTATCAACATGCCTGGCTGCTTATTAATCTTTTATAGATATGAAACATTTCAATCATACAGAATAGCAGAAAAATACGATATTGAATGCCATATATTCACCTCCAGTGCTGTAGTATGAAAGTTTGTAACACCCCAAATTATTACGCTAAAACCTGATCCCCAATGTCTTGTGGGGTGAGATCACCAGGATGCAATTATGTTACGTGGCTAGAACCTTCAAGAATGGAATTAATGCTCTTCCACCTTATGAGAACAACATAAGATGCAATCTATGAACCAGGAAATAGGCACTCACCAGATGCTGACATTTGCTATGCCTTGATTCTGGATTTCCCAGAATATAGAATTCTGAGAAATAAATTTGTAGTTTTTATAAACTATGCAACTTATAGTATTTTTTGTAGTAGTCTGAACAAACTAAATAATTTAGATTAACAATTTCTCACATTTTTTCTATTTATTTTTCAGAAGCAACTTAATATGTTACAGTTTGACATTTCACTTCTGATTCTTCTATGTATATCTATGTATATCACTTTCTGATTCTTCTATGTATATCTTCTATGTATATCTTCTATGCATATCTGATTCTTCTATGTATATCTTCAATGTAAAACTAATATTTTGTTACATAAAAAATTAGTTTTATTTAACTAAAACTTTTGAAATTATGAGACATTGCCAGTATACCAGAAACTCTTATTATTATTCCCATCACTTTTTGTTCTACTAGCCAGAGGTAAAGAAAAAAGTTGGACTTGTCAGAAGAGGTCCATGTACCAGTGGAGGCTTTATAGTTTGATGTTTTCAGAGAGTTCATCAGCATAAATCAAAGTTGTTTACTCTTAAACTACTGATGAAGACTCTAGTCTAGGTAGGCAAAAAAATCAAAGCTCTTGTCACTGAAAAACATTTACGAAAGACTTGGCTAAGTACCAGAAGCTTTTTTTAATTAAAAATCTCAGGCAATATGTTGGAGCTTTTGAGTACAGAAAAAAGGAAAACACCTAGGGAGTGTAGAAACATGACAATAAAATGATCAGAAGAGAGAAGAAAAGAAATAGATTATCTTATAAATCTTAACTCATGCCACAATCAAAAGCATCTCTTCTTTTGATTCCCTATATCCCTTTCCCTTCCAACATTCTTGACTGACTAGGATAAATTTAATAGTGTGCATGTGTCATATGTGGTATGTACGAGTTTATGTGGGAGAGAGGGAGAATATGTGTGAGAGAAAAGAGTGTATGTGTTTTCAATGGCTGCAGGTAAGAGGAGAGAGAGAAAATATATTTAGTAGTTGAGTACAAGTCATTTATCATACTCACAACTTTCCAACCTAATAATATGGTTTTATTAAAGAAAAATTTTTTAGTCTTTATTTCTGAATCTGCAGACTCAAATTTTTGAGTAGTCCAGTTTTGCAGTAGAAAGTGTCTCTGAAAATTCCATATCTCTGTCCCATTTTTTTAAATATGAGGAAGGAAATTTTCAGAGAAAATATTAGGGATCATTTCTAAGGGTGTGCAAAAAAAACTGTGGCTTCTGGAATAACCAGTCGTTTTCACCTTTGATTTTCAGTTCTCCCTGAGAAGGAAGGACAAGAATGGCTACTTCCCCCGTACGCTCTACCCTGCATTGTGCTTTAAACATTGTCAACCAAGGATCAAAGTCCTCACTGATCCTTGCAGTTTTGTCCCCTGGCTCCAAGTCAACAGTCCAGCACTTGGAACTTCTGTCTGTTTGATGGTTGTTGGCTCTTCAAGGACTTGCCTTTCTGTGTGATGTTACACTTCCAGAAAAAATACTTTCTGAGAACTCTTCTAACTCTTAACAACACTAATGTCTATAAGGTGTGAGGCAGACCTTCAAATACAGTGAGACAATGAAAGTATTTGCAAGTATATAATGTGGATTTCTCCAGAAAAATAGAAACTGTGGCTTATGGGGTGGACAAAACACTGTCATTTAGCAACATAATCAGTGTGAAACTAAATCGTTGCTCTATTGCTATTCCAGCCAATGACTTTTCATCAGAACCAAAAAGTACATTTCTGAAAGACTAAAGCCATCCATCTGGTTTGGAGTGGACAGGTCCAAAAACACAGCAGAATTCCTAAATCTGTGGGAGTGAAAGGTACCATTCTGTTTCTTATCCACTGCATCCAATTATCTTTGTAGCAAGGTAGGTCAAGTTATCTATCTTCTCTACTGCCTTCCCAACGTCTTCTAAAGATGAAAGAATGTAACTGAGAAGCTGGTAAGTAAAGTTGTTTCAGGATAGAATTCTTTCAGCATTAAATATTTTTTTTTAAAAAAAGATTTACATAGATACATTAGAAAAATGTGTTCAGGATACTCTACACAGAAAACACTAAATAAATCCCAAGCTACCTATTTTTGCCCCATGTTGGAGTAAACAATAAATTCTGTACTTCAAAAGAGTCCCTTGAGGGCTAGTCCCAAGGAAAAGGGAGGTACAGTGGGTTCAATCCTCCCTTCCTTTCCCTTCCTTTCTCTTTCCTTTCCTTTACTTCTTTTCCTTTTCCTTCTCTTCTTTCCCCTTCCTTTCTTCCTTCCCTGCTTCCTTTCCTCCTCCTTTCTTTTTCTTCTCTCTCTCTCTCCCTCACTTCCTCCCTCTCTTTCTTTCTGTCTTCCAAAATAAATTAACAAAACTACAGATCATTTTTTTTACTTAAGGTTTTTCTTTGTTGGCACAATGGCAGAACCCATCACTACTAAAGTAATAGTGTTGCTAATTTGGACACATGCATCAGAAACTTTTAGAAGTTCCCAACTCTTTTACTCACTGAGATGTTTTAAATGTTTTTACCAAAACTCAGGTTGAAATTTAATGCCCACTGTGAAGTATTTGGAGATGGGAACTTTAAAGCATGAGTAGGATAGGCACCTTCTTTGTGAATGGATAATCAATCCATGGATTAATGGGTAATTTACCAGTGGATCTACTGTAAAAACCACTGTTGGCTGTGGAGTACCTCAGTGGTCCAGTGTTTGCCTAGCATCCTTGGATCTTTAGTTTGATTCCCAATACCACCCCCCACACAGAAATCCACTTTGACTCTGTCCTTTCTATCTATGTGCCCCTTTATCCTTGTGATGTCCTATATCACCTCAGGATTCAGTAAAGTCTTTACCTGCAAGGGGGTCCCACTACCAATGTGGACTCTCTACACTGACTTTCTAACCTCCAGAACCATGAGTGAAATAAGCCTTTATAAATCACCAGTGGTATTCAGTAGAAAATGGAATGAGTCACGTATGTACCAAGTACCTTGAGGAAATAGACACAGGGAGAACTCCATAAGGAAGTACATCACAGTTTCTTTTTCTCAGAATGTTAAAAATTAAAAACAACTTTAAAATATATTTAAAAAGAGTCTTTCAAATAACTTAATAAGCCCCTATAGTAAACACAATGGTGCCATCAGGACTGATGTTGCAGTAGATTGGCTGACTTGGGAAGAAGGTTGTCAGAGTGGTGGCAACAGCAGAGTTGTGGAGGAAACTTTCAGATACAGACATGGAAGTGGCTGATGTTCAACCACAGATCAGCTGGGTGGTCTCACCCTACCCTCAGTTCCTTCATGTGTGGAATCAAGGAAGGTAATGAAAATAGAACACTGATCAATAAGGGTTCCATGTAGAGATAATGAAACCTAAAGAGACAGCTTAAAAATGCATTAAGTTTAAGAAAAACCTTAAAATACAATCACATTTTGTCCAAAGATGTACAATCTATGTATCCATCTGTCTTAATCACTTTCTCATCACTTGGACAAAATAACACCTATGATGTACAGGAAGAGAGGTTTATTTTGGCTAATGAGACGTTCAGAAGTTTCTGCCCGTAGTGGGCAGGTTCCAAGGTAAAACTGGCCTGGTGGAGAGGCCTGGGCAGAGGAAAGCTGCTCATGGCAGCCAGGAAGCAGAGCATGGAGGAGGATCAGGGGAGGCAGATCTGCCCTGCCAGGTCATGCCTCTGGTGACCCAGCTTCAATCAGGCCCCACCCCCTAACAGCATATTTAGAATTTTCAGTATTGGACCAATCACCACCCAAACATATGAGGCTTTGGGGGATGCCCTAGATGTAAACCACTATACCACCTAATAGCCATATTTACTGAGCATTTACTAACTACAGAGCACTGTGTTGGGCAAAGAGAATATTACAATGAACCTAAAATTACCAGTCCCTACCTTGGTGGAGTCTACAGTCTACTGCTTGTGACTGATATGAAATGAAGCATAAGATCCATTTCTGGTACAAGAAAGACAGGGGACAATGGGGACTTGCCATAGTGGGGTTTTGTTCCATTGGGAAGCACAGGGGTGTTTCCTAAGAAAATGGCAGTTGTGTGGAGACAGGAGGGTGAGTAGGATTTGACTGCATGAGATACACAGAAGTGAGAAGCAGTGTACAAGACACTTACACACACTGAGTTTGGAATCAGTCAGATGTAGCAGGCTACGCTAAGTTCAGGCTACTAAAACATCTACAGACTAAATGACTTAAACAATAAACAGTTATTTTTCACAGTTTTGGAGGCTGTGACATCCAGGTGTCGGTAGGTTAGGCATCTGGTGCGGCTCCATTTCCATTTAATAAATGGCCATTTTCTTCTCTCATTCTCACACTGTTGACAAAACAGAAGGAGAAAACAGGCTCCCTCAGTCTCTCCTTACAGAGACACCTCATGAAGCAATTGCTCCCCACAGTCTCTACCTCTTACTACCACCATTTTGTGGACTAAGAGTTCCACGCTGAATAGAGGGAAATACAGTCAGTCTGCAACGAACATCTGCAAGTTGTTGTGACTCTGGTCTGTTATTCAACTTCTCTGTCCAAATCACCTCATCCATTATGAATGTTAGGATTAAATTTAGATAATACAAAAAAAATCCTTAGCATTATGCCTAACAAATAGTGAGTATTCAATAAATGCTACGTAATACGAAGAAAATAAACATAAAGCAGGAACAGTATATACAAGGTGCCCAGCAACTTGATGAGAAAAAGGAAAACAGTTCTGTAGTGTTTTCTGCTTTGATTCTAAAAGCTGATGGCAGTCATTGAGGAGATCAAGCAAGAGCATCCTGTAGGCTAGACAGGCAAGAAAGACGTAACTGGTATTCAATCCAGGCATGGCTCTTTGCTTACCTTGCCTTATGATATTGAATATGTCATTTCACCACCGTAGATCTCTTTTATCCTTAACTATGAAACAAGGCAAGGGGGACAGTGCTGGCGAGGAGTCTATTTCAAAATTACCTCAAGAAGCTGGGTGTGGTGGCACATGTCTGCAATCCCAGCACTTGGGAAGCTGAGACAGGAGGATCATTGCAAATTCAAGACCAGCCTGGGCTACAAAGTAAGCTAAAGGCCAGCCTGAACTACACAGTGAGATCTTGTCTCAAAAAGACCAAAGGGGAAAAAAATTACCTCATGGTTCTACATAAAATGTTGATGTCAAGACTCCACACCTATAAATTAACTGCTACTGCCCACTGTTTATTTGACACTGACAAATGTGAACTAAACACTAGTTCTTCCTCTAAAAGAAACTCTCTAAAAATAATTTTCATAGCACCTAATTCTCTAAGGATTACTCATTATCTTTCTATGAAGAAACCAACTTTTCAGTTGATAATAAATATGCTTCTTTGGAAAAAATAAAAGAAAGCACTAATAATTTGGTGAACTTTACTTAATTAGAAGGTAGAAGTCACTTGATGTTAAATACTTCAAGAGCAGAGTGCTTGAAGGAATATTCCCACTATTGTAATGAGAACAAAGCAACACTGGTAAATTACACCCTCCTTGGCACTTAGTTTGGGGCAACATATTGTGATAATGTACCTGAAGAAAGGTGTCACTTTGGGAGCATAACATAAACAGCTTCGCTGAAACACCATGGACTTCTCTGAGTAGGTATAGTTGGCTGAAAAGGATGATGGGAGTATGCATTCACTTCCTGTTACTATAGTATGTTAAGTAGCTAAACTAAAAGAAAATGGTTTCCTTAGGCAGTTTTTGTGTTAGTTACTTTTCTCTTGTTGCTGGGGCAAAATACCTGGCACCCAAAATTATAGAGAGAAAGGTTTATTTAGCTAACAGTTTGTAGAGGTTTTAGTTCATAATCATCTGACTCCAGAGTCAGGTGGTTTGTCAAAGGGGCAACAGTTCACAGCAGCGGAAGACAACAAGAGTCAAAGAGGGCAGAGGAAGTCTCTTTTCCATCCCTTATATTGCATACAGGCTACCTGCCCTAGGGCGAGTGTAGCATTCACACTCTCTAATTCCAGCACTAGACAATGAACCAAACACAAACTCTAAGTTTAGCTGCTTCCAAAAAGCTCTTCCCCAACAAAGCCCTCTCACTCTGACCTGAGGCTTAGGACATCCAGGCATGAAGCAAAACATTTTGAAAGCTGAAAGTCTAAATGGACTAGCACTGGTTTGGTGGTGACCCTGGGCTGTATCAGCTCATGGTGTAGAGAGCAATGGCAGGAATGCATGTCAGGAGCAAGCTAGTGATTACATCTCTGGTCAGGAAAAGAGACTGAGAAAGCGCCTGGGCCCCCATAATCCCCTTAAACGGCACACTCACAATGACTTAAGGACCTTCCACTAGGCCCTGCCTCCCAATGAGCTGCAGCACCTCTCTGTACCATTACCCTGGGAACCAAGATTCTCACAGGTATCTTTGGGGGGCCACACAGCATCAAGACCAAAGCAGGGCAATACAATGGGTGTGTCTGTGGGCACAAAAGAATAGCATTGAAATCAAGCATAGTCTGGAAACTGGTTTGAGGGGACCATGGTGAGAGAGAAGGGGAACTATTTAATAAGGAATTCCTTAACAAAAGACTTAACAGGTTTGTCTATTATAGCTGAAAATTTTATATGTGAAAAAATGGAGAATTTATATAGTTCTGGAAATGGAAGATTTTTTTTGTCGCTCTTCCTTAAATTGCAACATGTGGGCATGTTTTCCAGCACTTTCTCCACACCCATGAAGAAAAATAACCCACCCAACACAGAAACGCCAAGTATGAGGTGCTGTGAGAAGTCACTCCATTTAAACCCAGCCCTTTCTCTCCTTGCTTGTTTTAGGAAAAGCGCCTCCACACCTCTTCCATGTTATTTTGAATTGAGAATTAGAGTGGGTAGAAAGTGTACAAAATGTTAAGTCACCCCAAAATACTAAATCTCCATTTAATGTTTACCTGAAAATCCTGTTCATAGTGTCAGTGTCAACGTGACTATGACAGATTGAAGATTGTGAAGGACAGAATAGAGTGGAGAGTGCGTGGGTTTTCCTCTCTACAAATCACTCTGCTCCATGGCACAGGGATTCTTATAAGCAAAACAATAATGAAACCAACCCCAGCTAGGCATGTTAACACTACCATTCCCTTCACCATGCTGGTTGCCAATGTTTTGTTAACTATTTCAGTGTTTTTTAACTGACAAAGATGGTCTCCTGAGACAAAATTTTAGTTACACTTCTCTGGGTCCTTTTTTTGACTAGCACTGACTTTGGTATTCCCTCTCTGTTCTGGCATAATCCAGGTTCACCAAGAACCCAGTTAAATCAATTTAGTGACAATTTCCCCTTCTTGATATCTGATGACCTTTGATTTCTATCACCCTAACCCTTCCAGTAATAATCCTGCCAAGTCAGGTTAGCGGGAAAACTCTCATCCTTGACGGTTCCTTTTAGCAATCTGCCATCTCCTGCTCCCCTCCCTTTGGTTATAAATCTCTGCTTAGCCCTGCTGGAGCCACAGTCCAGTTTCTCTCCTCCGCCACAAGACCCAGTGCAGTGTCTCTGTATCTATTACTGTGGCCTCCACCCTTGAGCAAAGTTCATTTTGTCATCTTTAACAAGTATCACGAGTAATTTCTAATTTTTCTTTAACAGTGGTTTATTAAGTATAGACTATCAGTCTATATATTTTTCTGCAAGTGTTTTGGAGGCTTGCTTCTTTTTCCATCACTCAGCTGGTCAGTGTCCTCATAGTTACTAACTGTAGGAGACAATTCCCAGTCCTTTTTTAAACACTGACATTGAAAACACTTCCATCTGTGGCTGCTGGTTCACTCCCAGTCCTCTTATACTTCTTCTTTATTGCTCTTTCTTGTGTTCTTTTTCTGCATCTTCTTCCTCTCATTGTAGTTTTTTTTAGATTTATTTACAGATACATATGCACTTTTTTCTGATTAATCTCAGGTGCTCTCATGGCTTCTCCTGTCTTAAAGAACCAACCCATGCCTTCCACACCAGTCCACGGGTCAGAATCAACCAGGCTGCTGAAGACATGCAGCTTCACGGGTGCCACTACTTTTAAAAACGACATGATCCTATTTATGGATTGTCACAGGATTTTGAGGAGCAGTCAGTGTAGGCGTTAACTATTCTGAGATACTAATAATATTCACATTTATTTCTTTTATCAATACAGAGGGTTTCCTGAGATCTAGTCCCATAAGTCTAACAGACTGCTTGTCATTACCTTGCTCTTTGCTTTATAGAATGCCCATCCTTTATGCCCTTTCTTATAAAATGTCACCCAGTTTTCAGGGCCTAATTTAAAAGCCCTACCCCACTTTGCCAAAAGGACGATCCCTTAGCCACCATAGACAAGCCGCTCAGCATCTCTCGCATAGTTCTCTGGTCTGAAACATAGGAAGGAGAGCATTTCCTCCCTCACTGGGTTGTTGAGGGATTAAATATTATACTTTTTCAGGCTGCACCACAGAGGAAGCACACAAGAAAAACAGCTGATATTCTGCTTCTCCCTGTAACACTTCGGACATATCTGAGGTCTTCTAGATGAGGGGCACTCCCTTTGCTCAAGACTGAGACTCTGGGCAGCAAAGCCTCAGTCTTTTGCATGATTGTCCCCAGTAGTCCACACTGCAGCTATCCAACAAATGTCTTGGCTGGGTGGCAAATAAATTACTTTCATAGGATGGCCCAAAATAAATGATTTAAGTGTGCCTTTTGTGGTGTGTATTTTAGGGAGGAGGAAAAAAAGACAAAGTTACAGCAACAATGGGGAAACAAGGCGCCAACCTCTTTCCTTTTGCTTATTAAATCTTTCTTGTTACTGCCCAGTAAATCTGGCCTAAGCCTTCCCTTCAGCCGGTGCCCCTTCTTCTTGCTCATCTGGAGTGTGAGCACTAACATTTTGCTATTTTGACTTTCTTTTCCGCTCCCCCTCTCCTCTGCCTCCCGCTCTCCTCTCCATAGGGACTAAAGCTTTCATCACTGTCGCCAAGGCAACAGCAGGGATGCCTCATTCTTCTCAGCGCTGCCTGTCCAAACTCTAGTCGCCTTTGTCCAGAGAGCCGGCTGAATTCTTTCTATGCACACTCCTAAATCAGCTATCTTGTACACAGAACTGTGCGCATCCTTCTACCATTTTACAAAGCTGACGCGAAACCATTTCTTCCCCGAGGATAGCCTCTACCAAACATTTCAGTCCTCTTGATTGTACCAGACGTTTTTTTGGTGCCCAGGAGCAAATGCAAATAGCGCCTGTTTAGCCTTTGTGTGTGCCACTTAAGGGCAGGTCCATTTTCAAGCAAGCGACAGAGCATTCGTAATGCGTTTCCTTTTTAAAAGCACCGTGGACCAAAAATAAACCCGACAAAGGGCAGCTGTGGAGTTTTAAGACGTGGAAAACTCCACAGGCAGAAGTTATATAACTGGAAAGAAACACCATAAATATTTCACACCGTGAGACGAACTTCCAACTCCTGACACGCCAAAAAGCGAAGAACACAAAACACGCCTTTCGCCCTCTTAGGAGCAAAAAGGTTATCGTGAGAGGAGGTCAAGGCTGTAGCGAAAATCTGAGACCTGACTTCCAGCACGAGACACGATCGCTTTTCTTTTTTTTTAATTTCCCCTCTCGCGTCGGAGGCAGTTCACCAACTGCACCGCTTCGGAGCGCTTCCCCCGCAGTTCTGCACGTCTGGGTATCCAACTGCCAAAACTCGAGTCCCAGGGCGAAAATTCGGGGTGTGTGTTGGGGGGAGGAGTTGTGCTTAAGGGAAGCAAGCACTGGGCCGAGGCAGGCGGAGCTCCCCGCGCTCCCTCCCACGCTCCCCGCCGGCTCGCAGCGGAGCCGGGGACAGCTGGCGGCGCGGGACGGACAAAGCCGATCAGCGCGGGGGCGGGGGTCCGCGCCAGGGCCAGGGCGGTCGCCTCCGCGCGGGCCTCTGCCGCCCCCTCCTTAGGACCCGGCGGACACCTCGTCCGCTTCCACGCCCTCCCCTCTAACCCACCCACCCTTTAAGGACGGGGCGGCCCTCAGCCCCCTTCCCCGCGCTGGCAGACCTGCCTCCAAGCGAGCCCCGGCAAGGCGCCCCTGGAGCAGCGACGGTCCGGCACCGAGACCCGTCTTCCTCGGCGCCCCGCGCGCCCCAATCCAGCGCCCGCCGCCCCGGGACCCCGAGACCGCAGCGCGCGCGGGCAGCCGTCCGCCGAGCCTGAAGATGGCGAGGGGGAGTCGCCACCGCCTCCTCCTGCTGCTCCTGCGCTACCTGGTGGTCGCCCTGGGCTGTAAGTCGCCGGGGTACCTCTACCCGGCCGCCCCGCACGCTGTCCCGGGCTCCCTCCCCAGACCTCCAGCCCAAGGCGCGAACGAGCCCCGCGTGGAGGGGACGCGCGGGCCGCAGAGTTCGCGCCCCACGAGCGGCGCGGGGCTCCCGCTCGGTCCGCGCGGGTCCGGCACCCCCGAGGTGCCCACTGGCAGATTCCTATCTCCTGGCAAAGTTTGCTAAGTTTTCGGAGACGCAAGGTCGCGATCCGGACGCGACGGCCCCTCCTAAGACGCCAAGCGGCGTGGGAGCCGTGGGGGCAGCGACAGCCGCGCCCGGCCCTGGCAGAGTGGGCTCGGCCTCCGGAGACCCAGCTGCGCGGGGGCAGACGCAGCACTTGTGCGGCGGGGGTGGGGAAGCTGGCGGCCGCGGAGCCGGGGCTCCCGCTGGCTCCCCGCCGCGCGGTCGGGAGCTGGGCCGGGACGCGCCGGCTGCTGCGCCCTGGGACGCGCGCGGGCCGGGGCGGAAGGCGCGGACCGGGAGGGGGCGTCCCGTAGCCCGGGACCCAAAGCCAGTTTCCCGGGGTGGTTTAAGCAGGATTGTGACGGATTTTTGGGCTCAGGAGTTTTACAATGCTAGGAAATTTCCCTTAGTTTTTGTTTTCTCAGCGTTAACATTTGGGGAACGTTAAAAAAAAGTAGCAATAGATCTTGTAGCACTGTGATCTTGCTTTTTTCTTTGGTTTTCACCCCACTTTTCTTCCGTTCCTTTGTGTGTGTGTGTGTGTGTGTGTAGTAAAGTGAGATTTTACAGCTCTTCAAGTTCTGATAGTGTAATACTTTAAATTACGTATCTGATAAGTGTCTCATACTCCAGGCGCTGTTCTCACGCCCCTCTGCTTATCCAAGGGGTCATTGCTCAGGCCAAGGTGATGTGACAGAGTCCCCTTAGAGAGGGAGGAAGGTACACACTGTCTCAGAGAAGGAACATGGCACACTAAGAAGGCAGCGTTTCCCGGCAAAATCCTTATGCACTGTTGAAATGTCAGTTGGCATCGCACTGAACAGCACTGGACACTCAGAAAGATACGCTCTTGTGCGGAAAGATAACAGAGTCTGGAGGAATTGTAACAGACTACTGGGAAAGTTACAGACTTGCTGAAATCCTAAATTTTAAAAGAGATTTTGGCTTCAGTGCAGAATTGTCACTAAAGGCGGAGAAAGTTGTGTTGCTGTTAATTCTGTTCAGTCATCAAACTAGGAAGAATACACCCTAAGTTTGAAATTAGATTAAGAAACAACCGGGAAGCAACAACTGCTTAAGTAAATGAGCAGAATGATCTCTTCGTCAAGTTCTAGGTAAATATAATGTATGGCTTCTGCTTATCCTAATTCCTACAGCGGATTAATTTGGAAGGATTGGGGGGACCCTTTCTGTGTTGTTCCTGAGATACTGAAAAGTCTGCCATTGCAAGAATGTTTTCTTTTCAATGAACTTCTTAGAATTTGAGAAACCTCAAAGAAACTTAAGTGTTAGGATAGCGTTCCCATAAACCCCACATGCAGTTTCCCGTTATTAATGTCTCACGTTAGTATGGTGCACTTTTTTCAAATTTTCCTCATTCTTAATGTCCTTTTCTAGTCCAGAATCCCATTCAAGATACCACAGTGCATTTCGTGGTCATGTCTCCTGTGGTAACTCTCAGCCATGACATTGAATCAGATTTCTCTTGTCGTCTATTATCTGGGCAGGTTTGAGGGGTAATGGTCAAGTATTTTGTAGACTGTCCTTCAAATGATATTTATTTGATGTTTTTCTCATGTCTAGAATGTAGTTAAGGGTCTTTGGGAGGAAGATCACAGAGGCAAAGTGACATTTCATCCTGTCATATTCAGGGAATGAATTATAAATATGACATAACTCTTTGCCTTAACCTTCATCACCTGGGTGAGGTAGTGTATGCCCATTTTCTCCACAGATCACCACTCTTCTTTCTTATCTCTAGACTGTCTTTTACAAGGAAGTCACTCTGTACAACCCACACTTAAAGGAAGAGAATTATGCTTTACTTCTTTGGGTTGGAATAGCTTTACAAATTACTCGGAATTATGTGTGGAAGATATATCTGCCACTTATTTACATAGTTATTTAGCAGCTTATTTTTACATCAGCATAGGTTCATAAATATTTATACTTGGGTATACTAATACTATTTTATTCATTAAAGACAGATTTTTTCTCATAATTACATATTAATTTTCTTTATAGTCTTCCTAAATATAACTTTACTGCTTCTTTTCTTCAACCTTTTCATGTATTATAACTTCATGCTTATTCTATTCTTTCTTACATTTGTCAAGTTTTTAAATATTTCTTAGAACTGTGGAGTTTTGGTTATTTTTCTGTTAAAGTGGAAGTTCAGTTGATATATAGGCATTTACTTTTGTGTTTAGTTTGTGTACTGGTCAGCTTTCATTTATTGTGACCAAATACCTGAGGTAATCAGCTTAATAGAGGAAAAAGTTATAGGCTCATGATTTCAGAGGTTTCAGTCCATGGTTAGTTGGTCCCTTTGCTTTTGGACCTATGGGAATGCCACACATAATGGGGAGCACATGGTAGAGAAAAGGTCCTTTCTTCATGGCTAGGATACAAAACATAGAGATGGATGTGGTTCACTGTCTCCTCTTAGAGCACTCCTCCAGTGGCTAGAACACTTCCCACTTCTTAAGGGTTCCATTACTCCTAGTTACGCCATGGATGAGGGACTAAGCCTCTAACACATGGGCCTTTGTTCAAACCACACCAGTTGAATCACTATGTATTTTTCCCATTTCATTATAGAATTGCTTATGTGTGTATATTGCCTGAGGTAGTTCATTCTTGGTCCAAGGTCCTAGTTCACAGTTTATTCTTATTTCAGTTCTTAACAATATAGCTAATCACCCAACTGTATCTCGGGCTGGAAGGAATTTCTCAGTGTTTGCTCACCAGTATATGTCCGGTGCTGACCAAAGCACCTGACTAACAGTAGATGTAAACATATACCTGATGATTGGATAACGTGTGTTCCTTCAGGCTGCTATAAAAAAAATGTAAACTGGGTAAGTTATAAACACTGTTTCACTTCCATGGATGAAGACCCATGTATTTACCCATCAGGGTAATCCAGAAATGTATTTCTCATAGTTCTGGAGACAGAGAGGTACAGAGTCAAGGAATGGTCATTGTAAGTGCCTAGTGATGACCCACTTTCTAGTTTATAAATGGCTTCTTCTCCTCACATCCTCATGTGGTGGGAGGGGCAAAGCCATTTTAGGGGGCTTCTTGTATAAGGGCACTAATCTAGTCACAAGGGTTTCCTCTCATGGTCTAATTGCCTATTAACATCCCTCTCGTGATGAAATCACCTCTCTGATTCTGATGGTATGGAGATAGGCAAAAGTAGGCAAACAAGTGTATGTATGGAATTAATGACTACAATATAAATTATGAAGCACCAACTGCATGTTTACTAGGTTAAGTGGCAGATTTTCACAGTTGACATGTAAGCTGAAATTTCCATAAAAGAGTAGAAATGAGTGTTCACTGCGGGTTAATGGGGCCTCTTGCTTTTGGAGATCTCTCAGAGCCAAACCATTTAGTGTGAGGGAGAGCAGTTCCTACTGTTAGCTGGTTGGTAGCAGGTCTTCAGATATGAACTGGAGCATGAATCTGCCACTCAACATGGGGCTATACTCTCTCATGAACCACTGAAGACTTTGGTAGGAGAGAAACATCTGGTCACTCATAAAATCACAAGATTCTGCTTCCAGTGCAGAGTTGACCCAAAACAACATCCAAGCATCCAAGTCTAGGAAAATTCTATCTATGTATACATTGTTAAGAACAAAGGATAATAATTAAGTGAGTCCCAGCTATCCAATGGACAGAAAAGCCAAAAGAGCTTGTTGGTAGATCTGATAATCGTTTTGTCTATAACAGAAATGATGCTTAATAAAAACACAAAACTTTCAGCCTACAGAGAACAGAAAGTTCCTTTTGACTGAGAACACTCATGATTCTCTAACTTGAGCTCTGCAGAGCTGAGAGATGCTCACTATCCATGCTTTCCATTGCACTGATTTCCTCCTGTGGCCCTTTCTGGTGGAGCAAGTGTGTTGGAGTTATAGGCAGGAGCTGCTGTCTGCTGAAGGCAAAGACTGAAAATCTATGCAAAGCGTTCATTATCTAAAGCAACGTCTTTTCCATCCCGTGGGCACTACTGAGTGTGCCTCAGGATACCCCCATTGCCTATTTTGGTTTAGGGGAAGATGAGGACAGGGATGGAAAAGGGAAATTAAAACCTGGATCAAGTACAGCTTCTTTTGGCAAACAGAAAAAGAAAATTTTAAATTTCGTTTCTTAGAAAGTGTTGTTAACAAGGCTAGAACTCAGAAAAACACCCTACAGGATTAATGTTCTGTTACTATGGAAACAAAAGACTACAAATACACAACCCAGATTTATTATCTTAAAGCTCTTAAGGTCAGACAGCTGGAACAGGCCTCACTGGGCTCCATTCAAGGTATTTGCAGGCAGCGTTCCTTCTGGAGGGTGCTGGGAAAGAATTCATCTCCAGGCCTTGTCCAGTTTCTCGAGACACCTACCATGGCCTCTTCCTTTAGCTCCAAACCCGGTGATACCGTGCTGCCATCTCTTCAGTTCACCCTCATCTGCCACCTTCACTTCCATGGCTGAGGACCCATGTAATTACCCACCTGGGTAATCCAGAATAGTCTGTGCATCTCAGGATCAGCTCAATGGCAACTGTAATTCCATCAACAGTCTTAATTCCTGTCGTCTTACTGATTTCTTCGCTGCCAAGACATAGTGTGTGACACCTGCAAATTAAAAGAAGAAACTTTTATTTTGGCTCTTGTTTCAGTGGTTCCAAGTCAGGGTGGCAATAGCTGCTCACCGTATGGCAGACAGAAACCAGAGACTGAGAATGGAGAGGCTAAGGAGAGAGAAAGCTTTGTAGGCTGCCCCTTCAGTAACCTGCCACTTTTTTTGTTTAATGACTTCACTTCTGTTAATTTTTGTTGTTCATTTATTTGCTTGTTTTCAAGACAAGGTGTCACTATGTAATCCAGGGAGGCCTTGAACTCACTATGCAGCCTAGGCTGGCTTCGAACTTGTGCAATGTTCCTGCCTCAGCCTCCTGAGTGCTGGGATTCCAGGTGTGCACTACCATGCCAGGAACTTCTATTAACTTTTGAAGGTTTACAACAGTTAAAGTATTTGTTTTTATGTATCAAGATTTAAATTTTTTTCTCACAAAATATAAGGACACCCAATTTCAGCACCAAGTAAAAGCTAGGATTCTTTTTTAAATTAGTCGAAAGTGGCATTTAGAAACTTAGTTGTAGGGTGCTATGCTGACACCATGTCAAACCAAGTATAGAGCTGGGTCATCTTTGGTTTTGGTTTTCTTGCAGTATCCGGTGCTTATGGATTAAGTTCTGGAAATGTTCCAGTGGTTAGACAGGGGTCTGTTTGGCTTCTCCCTTAAGCACGCTTCTGGGGTTGGATGTTGGAGGGTGAGGAAATTTTGCTGGAACCATGTTGACTACCTTGTTGTCATCAAGGACAATACATGTGTCATCTCCTCCTTGGTGTTCCATTTCCTGGACATCTATTTGGTCCTGCAAGGTGGAATTTATCCTTTTCCTTGTTCTGAAGTTAAATAGAAAATTTTCTCCTCTTCTGTGCCTTGACAGTAAAGAACATATTTCATGATTTCCAGATTTCTGTAGACTATTAGAATTGTTAAAACTCCCATTTCCAAAGCCTTTAGTGTTTCTTTTATTCTGAAATAGTATACTTGCTGATGTCCTGGCAAGTTTCATCAAAGTATTGTCCTATTGCTTTCTTCTCTTAAGTAAATTTCACCTTGGAGAAGACTCAGTAGATAACTCAATACCTTAGTTGAATCCATTTTCACAATCATGGAATTTATCAAATAACTTTAAAACTTTCAATTGCAACCTCTGAAAAAACCTATCAGATTGGCTTAGAGCAGCTTTAAAGTCAGCTGGCCTAGCTAAAACAAGACCAGCCACATTCACTTTGTCCCCAGAAACAGACAGCAGTACAATAGTATCTACTACTTTCTGAACGTAATTACATTGCTTTTCCCTTCTTAAATGGGCAAAATGCAAGGCTGACTGACGTCTTCTACTAGGTTTCTTCGAGAGATCCACTGCGATTTATGCAGGGCATGTATTACCTTCAAGTGTGCTAAAAAGTGCACCACTGTCTTCTATTACAATGAAGCCAAATTAGCTGTCATCTGAAAGTAGTGCTGTGTGCGCTTCTGTGTGGAATTCATTGTCACACAAGTATAATAATGTGTTAATTGGTTTGTGGGGCTCAAAATCAGTGTTGACTTTCTTTTGCCTCTCCTTCTACTGTTATAGTTGTTCCACAGTAAGCAATTAGAACATTTGTTATGAAGCTCGAGCCCTGATTGTATAGATGTGATGGGTTCCAGGACTGAAAGGTGGTTTAGCTAGTGACTTAGTATCAGCTGCAGTTCCAGTCTCAACTGCTCACATTTTTGTCACTCGTGAAATCAGGTCTTTGGGAGGAATGATCGATGATGGTGTGCCAGGCCACTGCCTCAGGCCGCCTCCAAGCTCTTAGGTTCTTGGTTTCCTGCTCTTCACATTCCTGTCAGCAGCCCTGGGGGTGTCCACCACCTTCTCACGTCCCCCTCACTAAAGGACCAGTCTTGAGTGGCAGCTTTGACTTAGGACACCAACTGTTTTTCTCCAGACAGCTCCATGTGTTGTTATCTGTTCACAAGGGACCTGTGATGTCACTCCTCAGCCAGGGGTGGAATGAAAGATGGCAGCCAAAAGGGAATGTGCAGGTGCTGGTGACTGGCTTCTTCTAGCCACACCCTACCTCCGAGCACCAAATCTGCTATAAATTTCCATAATCTCATCACCTTCCAAAAGCTCCACCTACTCCTCCATGATATTGTATCCCCGCTGGACATCTAGATATAAGTCCTGATATTCCTCCCTTGGTCCCCAAAAGACTCAAGCACATCTCTTTATGCAAATTCCAGCAGTGTGAATAATATTGTGGTTAAAATAGTCTAGATCCCATGGAGCAACCGTAACTTAATCTTTAGAATATACTCCTAGTAATATAAAGCCATTTTTTTAATACACTTCATGCCTCACAATGTAGTGGTAAAAGACTTATACTCTGTTGCTGAACTCTGTGCTCACTCCCTAGCTGTGTGATCTTCTGCCGGGTATTTAATTTCTATGTGACAGCTGACTCATCTGTAATGGTGATAATCCCAGTAATGATGCTGACCTCACAGCGGTTTAGGGAGAATTAAGTGTGTTGACATATGTAGCACACTTAGAAAGCTGGAAGTGTCCTGAACATTTTCCAACACAGAATATCAGTCAGGTTTGCATTTCCAAAGAAAGTGTTGGGTGGACTGTGGAAGGTGGACAGTTGGAGTGACTAGAGAGTTGGCAATTGCTTGTATAGATATTTTTCTTATATATTTTATTAAAACACAGACACATAATTATGCATATTAGTAAACTCCCAGAGATTTGTTTTATATTTGAAAATTGGCTAAATCTAAGCACAAACTGAAGAGAAATCATTCTTGAGTTTTTAAGGACTCCTCTCTACCACCACCCCCACCCCACCTCCTCCTCTCTCTCCCTCCCTCTCCTCCCTGTGTTAAACCCAGGGCCTCAAGCCTGCTAAGTACTCACTCTACTGCTGAGCTTCCCCACTCTAGCCCTCTAAGGAATTTTTGAAAATAATGTATAGTGCAAGTGTTCGCATCTTTCTGTTCAGCTCAGAACACAAAACATGAAACAATTGCTCTTTCGCTGATCATTCATCTTCAGTGTTACTGCCTTGTCTACTCCTGGGTTTATCTTCCTTGACAATTGTTATAAGTGTTTCCAGGATTTCCCTGATTGAACACTGTGACGGGGGTTATTTGATTTGATTTGATGGATTTAAGAATGGCATTTTGTGTTCCTAAGTATGTGTGTATGAGAGAGCAAGAGAGAGAAAGAGAGAGCGAGCACAAAGCCAGAGAGAATGAGTGAATGTGTGTTTTTAAATGAGTGTCTGCTGGCAGTAACACAAAACCCTACTCTGAATCTTTAGGCCAGTGGGCAGAGAAGCAAAGAACTGCACTGGGTCCAGTGCTGTGAAAGTGTTTCAAGACCTATACTTTTTTGCTGTCCACTGTCTTGGCTTAAAAAATCCTAAGCAAGAATTCTTGTGAACTCAACAGACAGTAACGTCTGAAGAGTCTTGCTTCTCTGTTTCTCATATTCATTCTCTGTGTCACCTGTCTGTGTCTTTCCCTTACCCTCCCCTCCCTGACCGTACCCTCTGTCCTGCCCCTCTCTCCATCCTCTCCCTCCCACCCTGCCTCTTTCCCCACCTCGTCATTAGCATCTGGTTTTTATTTGCTTTATTCTATTTTGCTTTAGCTTTTAGAATTTCCTTCAGTGATAATTTGAGACATCAAAATTAAGTTAAGTGTCCCTCATCTGAAAATCCAAAATTTAAGTATGAATGTTATGTCCCACCTAGAAAACCATATGTCTTACATCTCGTGTAACAGGTCACAGTCAAAAATGGTGCACTAAAAATATTTCATAAAATTACTTTCAGGATAAAGTGTATATGAAACATAAATTTCGTGTTTGACTTAGGTCCTATCTCCAAGATAATTTAATATGTCTATAGAACTATTCCAGCATCTGAAGTCTGAAACACTTTCCATCCTGAGCATTTTGAATAAAAGACATTCAAGCTATAATGAAATTTAAAACAATCAACTGCCCTGGCCCTTTTCTGCATCCTGCTAGGCTTTGTCCAGTTTGCTTTCCCTCACTTTATCAAAGCAGTCACCTGCTGTTTTTATTATTAGCTTTCTTCACATGGTAAACATTTACTAAATGCTTTACTATGGAAAAAACCAAAGACATAAATAAGTAACTGTTAAATACATTCACTTAGATGTTTAAAAACAATATGTACATGCAGTAAATTCAAAGAGTGCAGAAAGGTCCTAAAATAAAAAATAGATCTTCTTTGCAGCCCTTCTGATCCCTATTGTGTATCTCACTAATAACCCACTCTTAAATTCCAGAGAATTGAGTGGAGAGAATTATATAGGACAATAGCTACATAGTTTCTTTAAAAGTAAGAATCAAAATTCACTATACTCACTGTTTTACATCTTCCAGCAAATCAAACTCTACTATATATACACTTAAATTCTCCACCTTCCTACCAAAACTTATTTTTGTTCATGATTATGCCATAGCCCAAAGCAAGTTATTACAAATAAGACTCATGATAGCATTTTATAGAAACCTCTAGAACTATTGTGACAAACTACAGCAGAAGCTACTTTTCTGCAGAAACTACCAAAAATAAATAGTGGAGCAAAGTGATTAACAAAAACGGAGGGAAATAAACCTCCAAACCAGCAACCGAATCTAAGGAGGGAACAATACCAACCCAGATCCAGTTAGGCTATCCAAAAGAGAAGAGCATGTAGACCAAATCAAGACAGGACAGAGACATTAGCACCAACTTAGATTTACAGACAAGTGCCGACAGATGCTATTTTTGAAGGAGACGAAAGAAGAAGTAATGACCACATATAAAAAGGGAACCTGTCAAACTACTGGGAAAGTGCTAATTTTGAAAAGAGAGAATGGGTTTATGTTTTTTTTTAAAATGCTTTAGAGGCACTTTAAATAGGAATGGATTCTGAACAGTAGCAGAAATGACATAAACTATGGGTTGAGTGTCTATTTGTCCTGCAATCTAAAATCCCAGCCAGTTATGCCATTAAAAATTTTACATAAACATGCTAGAGTTGTGGGATCATTGTAGTTTGACTCATATAATGCTTTTGGTCCCAGAACAAGTCAGATTCTTTTGTACTCTATGCCATTGAAGTACAATGCTTCTCCCCTACAACCTCTATTATTCTTTGCTTGTTGTTGTCATTGTTATATTAGTCTCTCAGTAGCCAAAGGCAGTTTCTTCTCTGAAGGTCGGACCCCAAATTTCCTTACCTTTTAAGACTTTCCAAACTGTCCTTTCCTTAAAGGTGAAATCTACTACATATTATACGCCAGCTCGTGATTCTCTTACGACACATAGTGGGCTGTGTCATTACAATTTTTGCATGCATATCTCTCTGTCAGGTTGTTGAGACCAACGACAACGTATCTTTGTCCCTTTGCACTTAGAATAGTGCCTGGCCCGTAGTGGATTTTAATAATTAAATTGTAGGTAAGTTAGAGTTTGCTTGCTTCTGTGCTTTATAAGATTACATTAATTTTTAACATTAAAAGTCCCAGACCACATATAAAATTAATAACCATAATAAATGAATAATTTTACTATCTCTAGAACTCTTGTCCCCATTTATTAACTATGGCCTTCCTAGAGTTGCAAGGAAATATATTGACTAGTTTGCCCTAAAGAGATATTTTGCTAATTGCCTGCTGCTTCCTTGATTAAAAACTCAGATGAATCAAATAACACAATCCTCAAAAGTTGCTTGAAATTAAATAGAACAGAAAATGTTAGAGAGTTGTAAATACTTTCTGCATCAAGGGACTCCAAATTCTCCTCTCATGATCAAATCTCTTTTCTATTCAGTTGAGGTCACAACAATCCATGTCACATCATGGGCAAAAATTCACTACAATAAATGAGAGGATAGAGCCTGAAAAAGTTATCTTTATTTCCAAGCCAAAGGTTATTTTCGTAGGCATTCTTGTCTGGTTTTTATAACATCTTCTTGAGGGATCTTGACACCTGCTCATTAGCACAAAAAAATTCTCTCGATCCAGGTGACTCATCTCAGTCCAAAGGTATCATCTCCCAGTTCAGCAGTACGCAGGAAAGACTAGATACATTCTGAGAATCTCAGCTGTTGCACTGTTACCCCCCAAAAGATACCTGAAGGTGCTGGATTGTTCAAAGAATGCTTACTGGGGCAGTGGTCTTCAAATTTTTTTGACTGCATTTCCTACTCCTTATAAAAGGCAGTGACTTTTGGTTATAAATTATATACCTGTCACTCTGTGTAAATATATTAATGATTAAAACACACAGCATAAACACCAAATGAATGAGATAATGAAACAGTAAGCACAGATACCTTCGGTGGGGTATAAATTAGGTGGTGACAGCCATACATAATAACACGTTATAAAGGTTCTAGAATTAAAACACCATGATTGGTACATGAGCAGACAGACAGACCAGTAAACAGAATATGAAGTCCTGAAATTACCCAGCCAATTTTGAAAAGTCTGTGCAAGTATCTGAAACCAGGGGAAATACTTAATAAATATTGTTAAAATAATGGAGTTGACATTTGAGGAGAAAATAGATCTGAACCTGACAGCTTACATGAAGATAAGTCCCAAATGGATCAGAGCCCTAAATGTAAATAAATAATAAATAAAATCCCCTCCCCCAATAAAGTAGGAATATATTCTTCTTCTGTGATATATATATATATATACACACATATATAATCTCATAAGAGCATTTGCATAGGAAAAAGAAAGCACCACAAACTAATCAAAAGACAAACGATAAATAGGGAAAAGATACTTGTAGTTTAAATCTGAAAGACTTATTATCACTGATAATAAGAGTTGATAAAAGTTTAATAAAAGTTAAAAAGAAAATAACATAAAACATTTTTAAATAGCATTAAAATACCCTAGAGAGTTTTAAGAAGAAAAATTGTGATGGTCCTTCAAAGATGAAGCTCTGCTAACTGTAACTTAAAATGCACATGAAACTATCACAATGATGGGATCATTTCACTAGCATACTTTAGGTCCAGGGTCTGATCCCCAGTGCTGCAAAGCAGCAAACAGAAAGTACATTAAAAAGCAAAAAAAAATTTTTATAAATATATGGGAATTTGAATATTTTCTGCAGTCCTCTGAGATTTCTTGTACACTCCACCTTAACGTCTATTGGCTTACGGTGAAAACAAGTAAACCAAAGTGAGTGCTGCAGTCTGAATATTTGTGTCTCCTCAAAGTTCGTATGTTACTAACTATGCTGGTGCTGCAGTATTAGGGGGCTGGGCCTTTTGGAGATGATTAAGTCATGAGGACAGAGCCCTGGCGAATAGGATTAGTGCCCTATGAAAGAGGCCCAAGGGAGCTTGTTCACTCTTTCCATGTCAGGACATAAAAAGTACCATCTGTCCTCATCCTTAGGAACCAACCCAAGCAGGCATCAAATCTGTCATCCTCTCTGTCTTGGTTTCCCAGGTTGCAGAATGTGAGCAACAGATTTCTCTTGTTTATAACGGGTTCAGTCTAAGGATATTTGTAATAGCAACAGGAATGCACTAAAATAGTGATTGTACTTGGGACATCTGTTCTCTTCTACTCTATCATAAGGATAGTGATCTATGTAAGAAAGGTAAATCTATGTAGTCCACACCAACAGATAGCAAAATAAAACTTCTTAAAAACAAACCCAACCTTACCCTCAATTAGAACTCCAACATATAAATAGCAAATTGCTGTTTAACAACCTCATTTTTTAACTTCATGATGTTATGTTGACCTTTCAGTGCATTTCTTTAGAAAGAAACTTTAATATTTTATCCTCTGGGATGTAAAAATACCCATCAGATAGTATGTGTCACATTTATAGACTGATAGCAAGAACGAGTGAGTATAAAATGTGAGCTGATTGAATTTCTACAACATTAAAACTTTCATTTTGCATCTGCTTAATGGATACTATTTTGAGCAAGACCTTGGTCAACCTTCTGGCTTTTCTGAACAGCAAAAGGTATTTCCAGCCAACTTACAGAGTCAGGGCTCAACCCACATTTGACATGTCAACTTGGGCTCTTCTTCAAATTATTCAGACTGTGTAAAATATTCATTGAATGTCCAAATCCTTGTCATTATAACTTAATGTCATGTTCCATCTGTGCCATCTTATGACTGAATTTACCATAGTTCCTTTAACCTTGAAGACCCCCAAGCTCCAAGAATGCTATGGAGAAGACACTGTGAGGAAAGAAGAGAACCGCTAGAAGCATTTAGGCATTAAATCAGAAGCAGCCTGGCACTGTGTCAGCCGCAGAATACATGCTGTCATCTGGTCTTTTGTGTCAGAAGTTATTTCCATGCAGGGTAACACTTTCCCCAAATGTACCAGGGATTCATAAGTAAGGGAATGCAGGATGGATGTTAATAGAGGGAGAAGTTCCCCTTACCAGTTATCCCATTACATCTCTCAGTCTTAGTGGAAACAAGATCAAATCACGGTCTTTAATAGAAGATACACTGAGAGTCCTCATGATTTGAATAATCATATCTCTCTCGCTCCTACCGTCTCCTACACTCAACTCTATCTTTAGTGACAAGAAAACAAAGTCCCATAAGTAACTGTGAAAGCAGTCAAAACCATTTTTTCTATTATGTGGGCAAGAATGTTTGAGGACACTTATTTCTTATTATTAGAAAACTGCAGTTCAAATAATTTTGGAAATGGCTATAAAATACTTCCTTTGTAGAGCAAAATTATGTCACTGACATTTCTGTTGAATATGAAAGTTTCTTTTCAGAGGACAATGGACTCCTCTATCTTACCTGAAACAATAGTAGTCACCATCTGCCACATGATAATTCAGGGATGGGTTCATACTGACAGACATGGTGGGCAGATTTAATTTTTCCTTTTAAATTATATTTTATAATTATTTCTAATATATACTTACCTGTGATACCTTATTAAATTCCTAAGTTAAATGTCCTTGAGCAGTGTTTGCGGTATATGGTAAAGTTTCTTCTCATACATTAACTACAGTGGTCAAATTTGTTCACAAGCAAAAAGTATGGGAATAAAATTGAGCCAGGTGCAGTGATATATGACTGTAAACCTAGCACTAGGAAGGCTGAGGCAGGAAGATCACCATAAGTTTGATGCCAGCCCATGCTACCTGGTGAGTTTGAGGCCAGCCTGAACTATGGCAAGACCCTGTATCAAAACAGTAAGAAAACAAATATATATATATATATGGAATTATCATTCCAAAGCATTAGATACCACTTTACTGTATTTAGGTCTTGTTTTCCTTATTTGTAAGATGAAAGGGTTTGATTTAAGGATGACTAGTATTTTTTTATCATTTAACATTTTGTAGTTTTAAATGGAAAAAATGTACCATACTTAGCTTGTGATGATAAAATTACTTCATATGTAGTTGAAAACATACTTTAATTCTAAAATTGTTTCTTTCAGAGTTTTTATTGGCTGGAACAGTCTATTTTGGGAGGAAGCAAAAAATAGGCTCCAATATTATGGCTCAGTATTCATGAAGTTGATTATATATTATATTATGAAGTTTCTATTTGATAAACTAAGCAATAGGAAGTTACTGGAGGTTTTAGAAAATGAAACAACATGTCAAAAACTGGCATTGGGAGTAGACAGTCACTTTGATCCTTACATATAGACTTGAGAGAAAAAAGGTAATCCGAACTGGGGCATTACCTTGAGGAAAGAGGATCAGGGATTCAGTGGCAACTATCAAAATTATTTAGGATAAGTGAAATCCCAAAGACAATAAAAATAGTAATTGATGCTTTAGTGGTTGATTAAATGTGAGGCACATGAAAGGAATAAAAGTAGCAACTTTAAAGTATAGACTTGTGGAACCAAAAAAATAGTATTTAATTAATTCAAAGAGAATTATTATTTTTATATTTTAAGTAATGAAACATCCCAAATGCCCCTATTTATCATAGGAAGAGTATGAGAAATATAAACTCTCTATACCTATCCTTTGTATTTAAGTGGTAAATGAAAACAGAATTATATAGACACTGGAAGAAAATTTGAAGAATGAAGACAACAAAAATTGCCTAAAGAGAAAGTAGACAACCAACTGAAGCAGGGTCATGGGAGCAGAGAGGAATTCTGGGAAGTCAATTCTTACCTGCAGGCTGGAGGAGGGAAGGGAAAAGAGTATAGTGAAGGAAGTGAGGGTTTCCCGAGGGACTGAAGAATAAAGAAAGGAGCCTTTGAGTGGGACTTTACAACTGACAGAACATTTTCCCAGGAATTGTCTTACTTCATCCTCATGGTAACATCCCTGAGAGGAAGATAGAACTATTTTTTACCTGTTTCATAAATCAGAAACACAGAGGCTTAGAATATTTATAGTCTTGTGCAGAAGCAGGACTTGAATCTGACTGCAGGCTGCTCACTCCCGGCCTAACTTTCTCTTCCATGTGGATATGATGGATTTGCTGGAAGGTGTGGGGAGAGGGGAGAGGCTGAGGGGATTGGAGGGGATTGGGAGCCTGCTCTCTGCTGTTTGCTCCAGCAGGCAGGAGGAAAGAGAGGAGACGCTGCTGTCTTAAGTACAAGTTTAGAATCAGCATCAGAATCCCCCAGGAAGACTGGAATGATGACTAACACCTGTCAGAATTTTAAAAATTAGCTTGGATCCTTTGTTTAGAATGTGGTAACTGGTTTAAATCTCCTATTGTGTCATGAAAATACTTTTTGATAGTTTGTGTATTCAAAAGGTGGCTGACTTTTAATATATATAAATGCTTTCCACATTCACAACGCAATTGAAATTCAAAGCAATACTAACCTGAAGTGTAAGCCACAAGCCTGCAATGAATATTTCATGATCTGAAATTATTACTTAATTAAGTAGAAGGAATGTCCAGTATTGTGAGGATTTATTATCTGATTTAGTTACCCTAACAGCACAGATTATTTAAGGAAATAGACAAAGTCCCCATTATATTCTCAACTCTTTCCTAAAAATTATTGTTAATAGAAAAACAGTAATATCTTTAAGCAAAAATAGTTTTATGTATCATTTCCTAAATTTTATTAAATTTATGCATGTAGTATTTTTTAGGACACAGGCCTATGATTTTTCCTTTAGTTTGAAATAACAAATAGCACTTTCGCTAATTTCTCTGTAGTGTTTTGTAATTTCTTTTGTCTTTTACTACCTCCTGACTAGTTTCTATGGGACTAGGATCAACTGGACAATATCTGGGACTCGTTTAAGATGGTAGGTCTAGGGTTTCTAGTTTGGATTTGGACACTTACTGGCTGTTTTGGGAGGGGACATTCAAATGTTACTCTCTAACAGAGAGCACTAACAGGTCCAACTACCTGAGATGTATTGGTCTGCGTGGCCAGGACGCCGTTGAGCAGGCTGGTGTATGGGTTCCTTCCACTGGGTCCAAGCAGGACAGGATTTCCTGGGAACCGTGTTGAGACTCTCTTTCCATCTGTACACAACAGAGCCACTGTGTTCTCAGTCGCTAGCCTCCTCCCACGGTGAACCAAGTTATTGTTGGCCCTGTGTGTTATGTAGCGGGCCTTCAGGTTACCGTTGGTGGTGAACACTCGCCTGTGTATGTTACACACGGAAGGTTTCTCTCTATTTTGTATCTGCCCATGAGTCTGAAGGGCACTGGTAGATGAGAAGTTCATGCCACACTGTGTGCAGGATGTTACTTGGCTTGTCGGAGTGGCTGGGCAACTAACAAAAGTAGCATGCCTCCAGATATGGTAGAGGTCTCTATAAACATTCTGGGAACCTCAACTTTGACATAGGTGGGCTGTGCTTGAATAAACATTGATGGGACACCGCTCTGACTTCCCAGCTCAGTGTGGCTCTCCTTGGAGCTCCCAGCTTTGATCCCAGTATTGGGTGAGGGACCTTGACTTGATGCGTTCCGCTTGGCTGTTGGTTTCAATCCCTGAAGGGTACCATGGTTTCCCTGGTATCTGTCATACCCTTGCTAACCTGTAAGTCAGGATGAGTTGTTGGTCAGCCTGTCACTCTACTGAGCCTCTTGTTTGGCTGCTCTAGCTTTGCAGGCTCAAAGGGTGCATCTTGGGAAGCCATCATGGCAAATCGGAGAATGGGCTATGCCACATGAGTGCTGGGCAGCAGTACAGATATGTTTGAGGAGCTACATGGGGGATCTTGGAAGCTAATTTCATGTACACCAATGTTTTTGACTCTGTTATGGCAGATGGCACGTGCACTGCTGTTCTCACCAACCATTGTACAAGACCAGAAAAGTCACGAGGACTCTCCACAGGGGCATGTTAGGGATCTGGCCAGCCATGTGCATTTGAATATGTTGCTGCGGCGAGACTGCATTGGTGCACTTCTGGCAGATGGGCTGTGAACAGTGCATCTTCACGGTCATGTTCAGTGAACCCAAGCTGGGTCATCAAGTTGCCTTTGGTGGAAAAGGCTCAGCCACAGATCCTACACTAGAACAGCCTCTCGCACGTGTGGCTGCGGTAATGCATGCAAAAGGAGTTTCCACAGCTTAAATCTCAGTGGCAAATGACACGTTCAGTGGGATCCGTGGTGGTCTTGTTGATGTTTTCTATGAGCTGCTGCAAATTTAGGGTCTCTGACCTTGGCTCAGGTTCCTGCTTCCCTGGAAGCCACCAACCATTGGGAGATTATGGTTCAGCCCAGATTCGGGTGCTGTGGGTCGACCCTCACTTTCTACAGAAGGCCCAGGCAGTAGGTCGCTGGGCAGTGCCACCTCCGAAGTCCTTGTGAGTATTCCCCGAGGAAATATTTTGAGGTAGCCCTGCAGGAAGGGTCCATGTTACAAGGACATCCCTGCTTTCTAAAGAGAGATTTGGTTCATGAAAGGGCACAGAGACAGAGTGCACAGAGGATGCCATTGCCTGCCACCACGTTGTCCTGAAACTCAGCAAACAGCAGAGAGTTTTCCTTCACCTGGGGGTGACTATGAAAGTGCACCCCTAGGTAACCCTTGGTGGTGAAGCCCTGACAGAAAGTGTCTCTCTCCAGTATAGGAGCATCGGTGGCTCTGCAAGGACCTTGTAGAGGCTGCTCTATCCTTGGGTTTGACGTCTGCCGATGAGATTTTGGATGGTGACTCTTTCCCTTTCTTGGATGAGTCTAGCGCCACTGTGAAGAAACCACTCCGGAAGGCCACGGAGCGCGGGGCTGGGCCGAACTTGACATTCAGGAGCTCCTCAGGGCCGGGCTTCAGGGCAAAGATGACAGCACTGGCACAGAGACAAGGAGCCCATGGTAGAGTGGACTTGCCCTGAGGTAGCCTGGCTTGTTTCAGGGTGTCCAGAGACCTCTGACTGAGCAAGACCACCGTGAAAGAGACTTGTGAGGACACGTGCTGCCTAAATCTTCTTGGGTTCGACCCCACCACACGGAGTGAGGGCGCGCCCCCTTCTTCGCCCGGATGCAAATGTGCAGTGAGCCGGATCTACTGCTCCTGCTGCTGCTGCTGCTGCTGTTGCTGACACAGGCTCAGCTCCAGGGCCCACGGGGTGCGGCGGGCGCCAGGCACAGGCGCGGGGGCGCATCTGCACTGCTTGCTGCACCTTCGCAGCCACCTCCATACCCGGAGCGCCAGCAAGGGCGCATTATTAGCGTCTGTCGCTCTGTCAGGGGGTGGCAGACCCGTCGGTGTTATGAAGTGCAGGGCAGGCGGCGCGCCCGGCTCTCCACGGTGTCCCCACCAAGCGCTGCCCCTGCTGTCCCTGTGGCCGACCTTGGGCGGCTCCTGCTCCTCTGCACTGCTCAGACGCCCCCTGCAGGCCCTGGCCCCTCACCGTGGTTCATGCCAAGGACAGGTGGTTTTTTAGTGCAATTTGTGAGGAACTCGGCACAGCACTTCTCACAGACCTGGGTCTCCTCCCGAGGACGTCGCTCTCCGGGGTTTTGTCTCGGGTTGGGTTACTTCATCCCAGTTCCGCAAACCCCGGGTGGGGTGGGGGGGCTGGGCTGCTCGCCCGGCCTGCGCTGCTCCCCACCGCTACGCAGTGCAAACACCCAGCTCCCTCCGGAGCGCAGCACTTAGGTTTAATCCTTTAATCTGTCTTTGAATATCTGGACACTCAGGTCATGATGTTTGCATACTCAGAGACTTTTATTTTAAAATCTAGATAAAAGAACTTACCATTTAAAAATGTGCTCCGTACTGTACATGTTTAGAGAAAATTAAATATTCTTAGGCATAATGATCTTGACGAGCAAGGAATTATCTGAGTGAAATATACTGAAGTTAGTTAAACTTTTGCTAACTGAAAACGCGAACCTTTGAAATCCGCACACTGTGAGTAGGAGGAATGACTGTGGTGCTAGATTGGAGCAGCGAGTAATTAAAAGTCTGCGGAGGTCAGACAGAAAATCGTGGAGCTGAAAAGCCTCCTGTCTGTTTAAAAAAACAAAAAGGCCCTGAACGAAGCTCTCCAATAGCTCTTTTATAAGAACAAGTGTCACTAATGGAAAGTAACGTAGGTCATAGGTTTTACTTTAAAAAAAAAAAACTTTATAGTCATGTTACATTAGCTACATGAATAGGAAAAAAACAGTTTATAAAGCAGAGCTTTCAAGTTTCTATCAGCCTACAGTATGATCGAGGAATTAAGTCAGGATGTTATCAACCGAGGATGTTGCAAGCTTTGTGGTATGGATTTGAGTGTCATTGCGATGAGCAGATTTTGTACATTTACTGAAAAAAGTACTAAGAGTGTTACTTAGCTTGTAGTATACTAGACTGCCTTGCAAAGTAAATTTCCCCATGTCAGTGCCTGCCCTTCAATCTTCATGACTTTCCAAATTACCTCTTGTGTGTTCATATAGGTGAAAGCTTTACAACTATCTGAGCATATCAAGTATACTATTTTTGTAGTCTTATAAAATATACAGACTCCTACTCCAGTTCCCCAAGT
>PVJX010006985.1:0-73848 GCA_004027295.1 Dolichotis patagonum
CCTGTCCCTGTCTCTTCCTCTCCCTCATTTGGGATTGAACCCAGTGTCTTCTCACTAAACCACATCCTTAGCCCTTTAAAAGTTTTTTTTCTTTTAAAATTTTGAGACAGGCTTTCACTGACTGGCTAAGCTGTCCAGAATGGGATTAAACTTGTAGTCCTGCCTCAGCCTCCAGTGTGTTGGTCTGATTCTCTCTGAACTCTTTCTCTGCTCATGTTTTCATTTTTCCCTCCTTCTTTTTCTTCCACCTGCTATTTTTTTTTATAATTAGACAATTAGAAAAGAAATTTTTATTTTGGTTGTGTATATGAAATTCTGTGAGTATTCATCTTCAGCTAACAGCAGTACTTAGTTCATTAGTGTTTTGCATCTGATTCCTTTGTTCTTTACTTTGTCCCAGAGCATTAATGAAATGCCTTACTCATGGAGCGCGCAGCCCAGCTCTGCTCCCCACTCCTGCTCCAGGCTGCCAAAGCCAAGAGCTCCTTCACGGTCCTCTGCCCCATGCCTTTTGCCTCCTGGGAAAATCCCCTTAGTAAGTGGGGTCACCTCACCCTGTGTGCGCTGCCGCACTCACCATGTGCCCATGAGAAAACCTCCTTCGTGTTTGCTTTCCCCCTGGTGCTATGAGTTCTTCTAGAGCAGGAAGTCCATCTTGAACAGAAGTGTGGTGAATTGAACTGCTGATAGGGAGTGGGTTTCCTGCCCAGATGAGCATGAAGATTTAGCAAAATGGAAGGAGAAAGAAAGAGAGAAGGAGGGACAGGAGAGAAAGACAGAGAAAGAGAGAGAGAGACAGAGACAGAGATAATGGGAGGGAGAGTGTTTTCCATATTTTGATTGGGAAACCAATGAAAGCTTCATTTACAAATTACTCCATGGGAGATATTTCAAAACTGGTTATTATGGGGTGGAAGAGAAGAACAGTCTAGGAAAACTGGATTCTGAACAACACTGAGCAGGTAAGGGAAAAATCACGGGTGTTCCAGTGCCCACGGAACAGAGAAGTTTGAGAGGGCAGAAGTTGCGGAAGGGGTAGATGTGACACAGGGTGGTAGACATGGCAAGGGCTCAGGGTGGGTGATGGTACCTGTGCCAAGGTCCCCAAGCCTTGAGCACCCATACTGCTTCCTGTCCAAAGGAGAGCCTTTCTGGCATGCAGGGGACACTGTTGATAATTACACTGAGATCACAGGTGAAATTGGGCCTATGTAAAGGCCAAGTGGGTGGAAGGTAAGTAGCTAAGTCCTCTAATGTATAGCAGTTCTAACTTTTTCTTCTCCCATCTCCATGGTATTTATGTTGCGTGGTTTAATCCTTCACAATTTCCTGATCATGTTAATGATGTATTTTGTTTTCCCAACTTGGTTATTGGCTTCCTGAGTATTTTCATTTCTCATGGCACTGGCCAATCTGGAACCTTATTAGGTACTTAGCTTCTGCCATTGAATTGGTGAATGAGAACAGGGGTGACAACACAATCTTCCAATGGGGAAAATCTATGGCCCACAGGTACATAGGTTATTTCGGCTCTTTTCTTACAGCCCAGCTCTAGGACTGACTGCAATGCTTCTGGAATCAACCCTGTTGTGTCTGAAATCTCAGTCTTCTTATTGAAGAATCAGGGTCACAATTCCAGGGTCCATGCTCTCTCGGACCCAGTGAATACTCCGCTGTGTTTAGTCGAATTATGTCACCATTACCTCTTCATCTGATCTCCTGAAGTCTCTACTTGGAATATTCAGGAACAATCATGGGGAATGAAATCCCCCCCCCCCAAATTGCTGTGCAGTTTTACTAAGACTGGCTTGTAGAAATGCATCCTTCTCCTCAGTCTTAAAACTGCTAAGTATCAGACGACTTGTGTGTTGAGAGTTCACAGATAAAGTAACTAGTTCATTTGAAACACTGGTGGTTGTGTTGTTCTCTTGGTGTGGTGTAATGGACTGCATTTGAAACCCTGTGCCAATTAATACAACCTTCTGCTGTTTGGGTCATTTTCTCATAGTTTATCCTGAGCGTCAGACTGGATTACAGGATCTCATATATGCTGTCCATATATAAAAAGGAGTTCGGTGAGGACAGTGACACTGCTGAGACATCTTCCAGTGGTTCCCCGGATACTTTGATGCCATCAGGTATCTCCTCCGTGACAGTGTTCGTTGTTTGCATTTGATTTTTTAAGAGCTTGGCAAGGCCCTTCGTATTTTTGAAACACAACAGGATTTCTCTGAGAGAAAAATGTAGACATCATTTTCACTAATGATACCAGAGAACCCAGAGCATGACATAACTTGCCTGGAATGGCAGAGAGGTTATTTGCTGTCATTTGTGCTAAGTCCTGGGAACATCTCATGCTTCGTGACCTTGCCCGTTCTGTGAGGTACAGGTAGCATGTACTGTGCCATTGTACAGATGAGAAAACCGGGGGCCAAAGGCGTAAGTTGCTTGCTAAGGGTCACAAAAGCCAGGAGTCTCCCAGGGTCTCTTCGGCTCCATTCTGAATCTTTTTAGCATGATGCTTTTTAGTGAAAATCCAAGAGAAATTTTTCTGCCTGCATCAAAGAACGGTCAGAAGGAAGGGAAAATTATGAGGAAACCATCACCTTCCTGAAAAATAATGATGAGGCATACCCCAAAGGCCCGAAGGTGCTTGTTGGTTTGGCTTTGAGTGTTTTTTTTTTTTTTTAACTTTCCCTGGTTATAAACTGGAATTATATTTCAACTTTCACATTTAAAAAGTGTAAGAATGAAGTGACTCTATCTCTGAGACCTGGAACCCAGCACCCAAAGAGCACAAAAATGATTGTAGAATTTTTGTGAGGATAGAAAGGACTTTATGAAAATGAAAAATATTCAATTGTGTTTTTTGGGATAGACCAGGCCAGCCATAGCAGGATTAAAAACTGTGTCTTATGAAATATTGAACCAATTAACAGAATCCTTTTTCTGAGGATAAGATTCGTCCAGCGATACAAAACTTTCTTTGCACTATAGCCACTGGCAGTATTAGGAACCGTTCTGTTCTTTATCTGTCAATCAAATGACAGTAAGGATTCAGTGACTGCAGATATGCAGATAAAGTGGGTATTTTAGGACCAGTGTTCTACCGCCAGTGTCTGAAGCATTTGTAAAACATCAAATGCAGCCTGGCCCCTGTGGAGGGGGCCTGGCTTGCCTGAGAGCAGTCACACTGGCACCTTTGCAACATCTCTTTTTTCTGCTTCCCAGAAGCATAGAACCCCAAAGGGCCATTTCCAGGAACAAGAAGGCAGATCAAGAAAGTCATGCTGGCAGCTGCATTGACAGAAGAATAATAATTATTGGCTCCCAGAAGCCAGACTTCTGGAAACATGAGCTCTGAGTGTCAGTAAACCACCAGAGGGAAGGTCCACTCGAAAACCCCTTCTCTCTCCTTGGCCTGACCACTTTCCTTGTGTGTATTTCCAAGGGCTTTGTTCTGGGGAGCAAAGGAGGCACTGCTCTTTTCTTTTCTTTTCTTTTCTTTTCTTTAAGAGGATAAAACCAAGGAAAATGAAACAGAATAAAACCAAGGAAAATGAAACAGAATAAAACCAATCAAAATAAACCAGTGTAAGTGATACAGGGCTTCAAAACCTTATGAAACCAACAAATACCATAATGCCTTTTGTTGTCTTCAGAATAGCTGCAGATACCTTCAGACATTGTAAAAATCAAACAGAACAGAACAGAATAGAAACAATAAAAGCAAGCTACGAATGCAATAAAGGACTTCAAAAAAAGTAAACCCAAAATGGCTACCATAATATGTCTTGCTGTCTTTCAAATAGTTGCTCAGGCCATCAGATTTAACATAATAAAAGAAAACAAAAGAGAATAAAACCCAGCCTAACAAAACAATGAAACTGTTGCGGTTTCCAGGTGAGGATCACTTCCTGATGCGGCCTGGTTCCCCCGACTCTGCAGTCCGCCAATGGTGCTGACTCACTGAGAGAGGCAGGGGTATGGCTGTCCGCACTCCACTAGTGGCCTGCCAAGAGACTGCTTTTTCCTGTGTATATCTTGCTGTTTTCTTTTCATGTTTTGGAAATGAGACATGAATTGTATATTCATCACTTAAGCATGTTATTTTTAAAAAGATATCCCGAGAATATTGGTGGTGGAGTACAGTGAGGAATCATGAGTAGTCTGTGTAGAAAGAAATGAAAAGAAAAGAAAAGCAAATAAAGAAAATGCCCTTTATACAAGAAAAAGAGATGGAATTTTGGAAGTTAATAAGCTTAGGTAAAGAAGAGCACTTTGTCTGGATTAAAGATCTGGGGAAGTTTAGGGGAAAGGTGGCCCTGGGTTCAGTCCTCAGTACTGTGGAAGAAAATACTAAATGGCAATAAGGGTCATTTTATGTATATTTTGATTTTAAGAAGAAGGATCCTACTGTGTCGTTACCAACTTAAGTTCCATGTATATATGTCCGCATATATAGTACACATATATAATGGAGATAGATAAACAGATTCATACAGATTACAGGCACTTTTCTAGATGGTGTTTTCTAATATTTTACGTCTACCTTTGATTACAGTAATACATTAGTTTAAATTATAGTTTACATTAAGAAATGGAAGTGATATTCACAAGGCCTGTGTTTGACCCCCAGCACCAAAGAAATAATAAATAAGTGGGAACCTTAATTTAAAATATTAATATTGAAATAGAACTACTAATAGTAGTTTTTGATAGCTATTAACTGACCTATGGTGGCATAAAGAAATTAAGGCAAAAAATCTTTAGGCAAACTACCATTAGTATGAATATTGTGAATCCTAGGTAAGATAAAAAATAGCTTTTACCTTTTTTCTTTGCAGCTATTGTTCCTGATATAGATGAAATAGCAGCTCAGGCAGAAACTATGTTTGCTGGAAGGTATAGTAATATTTATGCGTCTTTATCTTTCAAATAAAATTTTACCTACAGTTGTGTTGCTACTTTGGTATTGTTCACCACTATATATCTCCTTTAGATCCTCTATAATTTGTACCAGAAACCGAGTTGCCAATTTACTCTAGAGGAGAAAGCATTGCGTTTCTTTGGGTCAGGTTAAAAAAAAAAGGACAAGAGAGATGAGATCCGTGTATTAAACTTTTCCCTGGATTCTTTGCTTTTTCTTTCCTCAAATAATGATAGCACAAGAATGCCCTTTAACTCCTCTGATATAAATATCCCTGCATCTTGTAAAATGCTACTTTCATGAATCTTAGGTATTTGAGGCAGGAAAGTAACTTCTTTTTAGTGTTATCATTAACTTTATATGTGAGAAATAAAGCTATTTTCTGCCATTTGGAAATATCCATAATTAAAGAAAATGAGATACCTTTGGCATAACTACTCTACTTTGCTATCAGGAATCCTGGCATTTATTGTTGTGGAATTGTATCTTTTTCAGAAATGAAGCTAATAGCAATCAAAATAAACAAGTAAAATCTCTAAGCTTAAGTTATCGAGAATCTAGTTTCATTTTTATTAGACAGCATAAAAATCTAAAAAGGGCTATACTAAGCTTTTTATTACATCTTTATTGTTGTTAGAAACAGAAACAGGACTAAGAATTAAGGGACCCCCCCCCCCCCCGGGAAAAAAAAAAGATTTTTATCTTCGGTGAATATTTGGTTTAGGTTTGCTTTTGTATTGCAGTAACATTTTCATTGGGTTTTCCTGTTGAAGTATTTCATTGTATCGGGAAGAAAGAAAGAACCGCTGTGTGATTTCACCTTGAGACACAGCCATGTACTGAACAATGTCCAGCACCTATATCACCTATGCCATGCTAGTCACACAAAATTACAATGGAGCTGGAAGATTCCTGCGGCCTAGTGGCGTCCCTGCTATCTTATTGTCAGAGCATGATGCATTCCTCACATTTGTGGTGATGCTGGTCTAAACAAACTACTATGCTGCCTGTTGCGTTAAAGTATGGCACCTACAATCACATACGAGACATAATACTTGATAATGATAAGAGATGACTATGTTACTGGTGTACGTCTCTCTATATTTTTTTTATCACTATTATCGAGGGTCCACCTATCTATTTAGAGTTTATTGTAGAGCAGTAGTCTGTGTTAGACCAATGTTTCTCTTGTGTTTGTTTTGACCTTGTATTGTTTTGCTCATCATAGGTTGGGAGCAATAAGCTACATTGTCTGCACATATATAGCCTCTGTATGTGTGTGCTACATGTATGGAGTTTGCATAAATGTAGTCTGTAATGTTCACACAGTTGCAGTTTCCAAAGCATGCATTTCCTGGAATGCATCCGCATCATTGAACAATGCATGACTATAGATTGGCCTTTGATGCCACTGGAATCTTATGGAGGGTCCCATTATATCAAACATGAAGAGCTCTGTGTGATGGCTGTGTATGTGTGGGCCATACTTCCCCAGCCACTCTCCCCCTATTGTGGGGTTCTCACTGGCCCTGGGGAAGTCAGTCACTGGGTACATTCTGCACAAATGCTTTTGGAATGTGGAGATGGGCAGGAGATCTGAGGGTGGGGGAGATGGGAGGGTGGGAAGGGGAAATAAAAATATATTCCGATGTGTATGTATGTGTATCAGTTTCCCAAGATGAATGCCATTATCATGTTTCACAAACATATACCAATAAAAAAGGGGGATATAAAATTCTTGTAAGCATTTGGATTTTTGTGGGAGTGATATTTGTAGTCAGTGCTTTGAACTCTCAAATATAAGTCCTATATATGAACACAAGAATATGAACCAAGTATATCTACTATGTGAGCAGCTGGGTAGAGGAAGATGTGAGAGTCTAAAATGCACAGCAAAAAAAAAAAAAAAGATGTGCACAGGTATCACCTACCCACAATTAATGTATTCATGATGTAACATAGATATGTACTAATAAATTTTAAAAATAAAATGCGTAGAGATTTCAAAAACATGCTTTTAGACTGAAAAGATGACTGTCTTTTCTCTACGCATCCATGACCAACTCAGCCCACTTTGCCTCGGGACCCCCTCAGTCTGGGACCAACTAGAACAGCTCTTTCTCCCTGCTTTTAGCATCAAACACAAGTTTTTCTTTGTGGTTGTTTCCTATCAGTTACATGGGGGTCAGGGAAAGTAAAAAATTCTTCCTTTTCATTTCCTAATTGGGGAAAAAAATCTCTGATGAACCTCTGAAAGCAGATGTAACTTTAATCACCTTAATATAGACATTATATAAATGTGCTGTTTTATAACCATTTTTCATTCTCTAGAAGGGAAAAAAACCCAGTCCAACTTGATGACGAAGGAGGCAGGACGTTCCTGCGGGTCCTCATTCACCTGATCATGCATGACTATCCTCCTCTGCTGTCCGGAGCCCTGCAGCTCCTGTTCAAACACTTCAGCCAGAGAGCGGAAGTTTTACAGGCATTTAAACAGGTAAGGTTGAGACTGGAGGTATGGCTCAGTGGTAGAGCAATTGCCTAGTATGAGCAGGCCCTGAGTTCAATCCCCAGTTCTTCAGACTGGGAAAAATAATAAAAAAAAGATAAGGTTGAGTAGTCTTAATATGAACTGTAATCAAGACAATGAAAATATTGCATATAACATCCTCTGAGACTGTGGTGTTGCAGTTAATGAAACTGCATGTCTTTTCCCGGGAACACTTTCTATTTTTAAAGATAGATAGGGCGTTGTTTATACCAAGACAGAATCTGTTTTAGAAAGGGTTCCTCACAAGTGATATTCAGTTAATACCTTTACTATCAGTGACAGGCACTAAGGGGCAGGGAGGCACTGGAGGATAATTACACTATTAGGAATTTTGTTACCACTGCTATTATGTTGACCTCCCACATTTTATTTTATTTTTTATTTTATGGAAAAGAGATAAAACAAAATTTTATAACAAGATGATAGGAGAGTAACAATAGTTAATACATTGCATGTTGTTATCTTTAAAATAGTTACTCAGAGTACAAGATACGGGCATAAAAAATTCTCCAATTGGTACTAGTGCGAATCTTGCTCTTCTGTGAACTGAGACACTAGTCATATTACTAACTTGGATTTTTTTCTCCTTTTTCTTTTTCTTCCTTTCTCCTTTTCCCCGTGCTAGTTCCTTTTGCCTTTTTAACAATTTTTTCCCATTTCACAATATGTATTATACACTTTAGACCTTATTTACTCTCTGAATTTCTTATGCCAGGGAGACAATATGACATTTACACAGGTGAGTATGATTTATTTGACTAATGAATATGGTCTCAAGTTGTATCCATTTACCTATAAAAGTCTCAAGTTTATCCCTTTTTATGGTTGAGTAGTGCTCCACTGTATAAAAATACCACATCTTCTTTTCCATTCTTCGGTTAGTGGACACTTGGGTTGTTTCCAGGATTTAGCTATTTCAAATTGTGCTGCTGTAAACATGAGTGGACATATATTGGTGTGATATGATGTTTTTAATTCTTCTGGGAAGATAACCAGAAGAATAGGTAGATTGAGTGGGACCTCTAACCCTTTGAGGAATCTCCATGCTGATTTCCACAGTGTTCACAAGAGTCTACACTCCCACCATCCATGGAGAGGGATTCCTTTTCCCCCACAGTGCTGCCAGCATTTGTTATTGGTTGATTTCTTGATGACAGCGATTCTTTCTGGAGTGAGATAAAATCTCAGTGTTGTTTTAATTTGCATTTTTCAAATGATCTGTGATGTGAATATTTTTTCATATATTTATTTGCCATTTGTATGTCATGATCTGAGAAGTGTGTATTCATCTCAGATGCTCATTTATGAATTGGGTCTTTGAATTTGGGGTGGTCTGATTTTTTTCAAATCTTATGTTCTGGATAGAAGTCCTTTGTTTGAGAGGCAGTTGGCTAAAATTTTTCCCAGTCTGTGGGTTGTCTTTTCACTCTGATAGTGATTTCTTTTGATGTACAAAAGCTTTTTAATAAAATGAGGTTCCAGTTGTTGATTCTTTGAAATATTTCCCCTGCAGTGTGACTCTGTATTTTATTGATACCTTGGGTAGAACAAACAGGAGCTTCAAAATAAATATTGTATAACTGAAAAAAAATGTATTAATGCAAAAGAAAGGAACTATTAGAGGTCTAATCTTGTTTTTGTGATTTTTGAATAAGGTACCAATTTGAGATTATTAATTAGTAATACCAATAATTTATATTTCCTTAATATTTGCAGTATTTAATGGAGCATTTTTATTATTTGCAAAAATATGCTAGTGCATATGAGATAATGACAATCATATAACTACCAACAGTTTTGCATGTATTCATATATCATAATACACATATATTATAATAAAATAAAATTTACAGTGAAGCTTTGGTTGTATCTATATTTTCCACTTATTTTATGTTTCTACCCATTTTCAGTCTCAGAAAAATTAGTATCAACAATGAAATTAGAGTTAAGGTATCTTTTGTGTTAAATTACTTTTTAGCTCTATGAAACGTCAGGCTACAGCACATTTTTTAAAAAACTGCTTTATAGATGCAAATATACTAGTTAGAATTCAGAAGTACTCCTGAGTAAATTTTCATGGTCAGCATAAACCAAAATAGTCATAAATGTTCTAGAAACTGAGAGATGTTTATAAAGGCTTGGAATTTTATATGTAAAGGAAATAAGAATAAAAGAAGTAGTACTAACATACTGAGGGTTGAAATTCTTCTGGTTTTAGGTGCAATTACTGGTGTCCAATCAAGATGTAGATAACTACAAGCAAATCAAGGCGGATCTCGACCAACTTCGACTGACTGTGGAGAAATCTGAGTTATGGGTCGAGAAGAGCAGCAGCTATGAGAATGGAGAAATGGGTGAAAACCAAGTAAAAGGGAGTGAAGAGCCAAATGAGGTTCGTTGCCAAGATCCATTTTAAACTAATCCAAATAGTACCTTTTAGGTAAGATGTTAGGTAACCATGTGCTTTGCAATGGAACTTGTTCATGAAGAAACAGTTGGCTCCTCAACCAAATGTAACATTTTCATTGTTTGGTGAGTCAGCTCTCCCAGGTGCGCTTTGGCTAATTCTTGTCAGTTGTTGCTACCTCTGAACTCATCTGTCTGAAGGTTTAGCTTTTTTCCTTTCCACTGCGGATCCTGTAATCTGGGAATTAGGACAGTGGGTGGTGGGAAAGAAGGCCAGAAATGGCCTTAGTTTGAGACCTATGGAGAGAAGGGACTTTGGATGGTCACTGTTCACTGTAGCTATGAATTTCCACCTTGTAAATCATTTCATTCATTACGGCACAGCCTCATATAATACACAAGAATCCCTAAAGGGAACGACAGTGTGCTTTACTGCCAGTGTGAGGGTGCCGAGGACCTGGTTTGACTGAAGAGTAGTAGGAAGGTGCTCATCTCTAGGCTTTGGTTGTGTTGGATTTTGCTTTTAGTAGTTAACTATTGCTCTTTCCCCACTTTACTTACTTAGGACCATTTTTAGAAACAGTGTTTTAGTGGAGATGCTTAAATAAAAGCAGACCGGTGTTAGCATCATAATTGGTAATGCATAAAATTTCCTTAGTGCCTTTCGACCTATCTGCCTATCTATGTATCTATCTGTCTATTTTATTTATCTATCTGTCATGCTGGCAATGGAAGCCAGTGCTTCTTGAATACTAGGCATGTGCTTTACCACTGAGCTATCTCCTCAGTTTCTATTTATTGTTTAATCTGCAAGAATATAAAATATTCAGGTAGGCTCATCTGTGTCAGCATTTATGTTTGTCTCAAAATACTATATATATATTGTCTCAAAGTACTCAAAATACTATATTTTGGACTGAAGAATATTTGAAGGAATTAAAATGTGAAAGAATTCCTTCAAAGGGACATTGAATTGGCTATACTTGTCTCAGGACTAATTACCAGTTTTCTGTATTTTTTTATAATTTCTTTTCTTTTCTTTTCTTTTCTTTTCTTTTCTTTTTTCTTTTCTTTCTTTCTTTCTTTCTTTCTTTCTTTCTTTCTTTCTTTCTTTCTTTCTTCCTTCCTTCCTTCCTTCCTTCCTTCCTTCCCTCCTTCCCTCCTTCCCACCCCCTCTTTCTTTCCACTGATTTATTTTTTATTTTTGGTACCAGGAATTGAATGCCTGACCTCGCGCTTGCCAGCCAGGTACTGTGCTGCTGAGCTATACCCTCATCCCGTGCCACTGATTTTTTAATATGTTTCTATAAATATGAATTTCTACTTCATGAAAATTTGTTTTATGAACAGTTTGAAGTAGGGATAATTTTTTTTTCCCCTTGGGATATTTAAAGAATACAAGAATATTCAACATTTATTTAGTACTCACTGCATCAGCATCTCAGAGCAGACATTTTCATCATAGAATCTCTTTTTCAAATACTAAGCTTCGGAGATCATTGTAGACATCACATTTCTAATGCTGAATAACCAAAGGTCAAAGAACCGAAGTATTTCTTGGATGTAAGTTATCCCTGTGACTCAGCTGATACTGGAACCTGGCTCTTTCTGAGGATAAGATTCAGGTTCTGTAGTGAGAGACTGTAGTTTCTGAGAAGATATTTAGTGGTACCAATGCATGTATTATGCATTCACAAGTTAAAATAGCTCATCCCTTTAAAAATACATATTTTATATGTATTCTGGGGAATAAGTAGTATTGCTTCCCTTAAAAATAATTCTTTTTTTAAAAAATCTAGAACATCCTAAAACTTAGAAAATGCATTCTATTCTTTGTAAAAGTTCACAGTGAAGAAAAATCTCTTCTAAGAATATAGATGAGATGGTACGTGATGTTGATCTCTGGCCTACAGTTCTGAACGCAGAGGGAAAGTAGTAGAAAGAGCCCCTATCACGCAAGGCATCTTTTTAGAAGTCTCACAAGCATTTTTCTATTATGTAAGAAAAAAGAGGGGCAAATGTTTGGCTGATGATATTCTAAAGCTGAGACTCTTGCATGTGAGCTATACACATAATTTTCTAGGGTCTTCAGATGAACAGAATTCAATCCAGCTGGTATTTATGTGTTGAGTTCAGCAAAGGATATGTTCTTCATAGAGGAAGTGATTTCACGAAAAGAGCTAAGTACTTGCAAAGTCTGGAGGAGTACAGCTTGGAGGTTGCCCTGGGCTATTGATTTCAAGGTCGGACAATCATAGCAACTACCTAGAGGTCAAAAGTGGCTTTGCCTGCTGCCACGATCTACTGCAGCCACCACCATCGCTTCACACTTCAGAAGCAGGTGGCAAGATAATGGACTCCGGAATTCCCCAGACACCTCCTAGCTACTGGAATTTTCTTTCTGGCCCTCAGAGCCCTGGGGGAGATTCGCTCTTCACTTCCCTTCTGGCAACTGCATTCCACATGAGTTCATCTCGCTGCAGGAACTGAATTGCATTGAGAACTCTAGCTGCAGGAGATTTTGGGAGACCAGCCAGGGGAACCCAGAGGATGGAAACGGATACTGAATATCGATTAATAATATGCAGCGTAGAGATGACGATGTGTATGCGATTAAAGGCAGGGATTTAGGAAACAGACACCACAGATTTGCCTCATAGTGTGATTTTGAGCAACTTGTTTTCCTTCTCTAAGTTTTATTTTTATCATCTATAAAGTGGACATAATAATGATCCTGAGCTCAGATTGCTCTAAGGATTAAGTGAGCAAGCCTTGTGCAATGTGGTAAGTGCGTCAGCTAATGTCACACATTAGTGGGGAGGCATAAACAGCTCCTTCGAAGAGAATGATGGTGTTACATTTTTTCAAAACCTCGAAAAGTCAGCCTGGAAGGTTAGAGATTAGTAGGATAATAAAATGTCACACATGCTAGGCATGTGTTCTGCTACCAAGCTACATCCCTAGTTCCTTAATTTCTTCTTTATACATTTGGAAACTATTTTATTAGCTGCATATACATTTAAAATATTATTAGTATTTTTACTGCAGAACAAAAACTTATCAGTTGAAAGTTGTATTTTTCACACTTGTGAGGTTTTTTCCTTGTCTTCTGGTTTCCATTGTTGCTATGGAGAAGTCCATTGTGCATGGATCAGTTGTGGTTTAATTTTGGAACTTCACCTGAGTGTATATTAAACCTTACTAGTATGCTTATTAGTAGTATGTTACTATATTGTATGTATCAATTTTCTTCTCCAAGTTTTCATACCCAAGGCTTTATTCTATCTATATGTTGAATAATTCTTTCTTTCTTTCTTTCTTTCTTTCTTTCTTTCTTTCTTTCTTTCTCTCTCTCTCTCTCTCTCTGTCTCTATTTTGAGACAGGGTCTTGCTATGTAGTTCTAGTTAGCTTTTAACTCACTATGTAACCCGGGGCAGCCTCAAAATCACAGCAGTCCTCCTGCCTCAGTCTCCCAAGTGCTGGGATTAACTAGGGCATGTGTCACCATGCCCTAGTTAACATGTTGAATAATTTCTTCAATCTGAGTCTTTTTTCAGATTTCTTGTAGTAACAGTTTACTCCACCAAGTGAGTTTTTAACTTTCTCCCTGACACTATTTCATACCTGAAATTTGAATATTATTCACATTTAATGTTTGGTTATTTTAATATTGTCTTATGTTTTTTAATTTCTGTGATTCCATATGGCTATTTTATAGGCTGTGTATAATCCTACCAGCATTTGAAGCACTTGTGAATTTCATGATTCTCATTTATGATCCTCATTTCATTATATTTTGGTTATCCTTGATTACCATCTTGCATTCATATCTTTTTTGAATAGACTTTAGAGCAGATTTAGGCTTAGAGAAAATTTTCAGAGGAAGTGCAGAGTCCTCACGTGTTTCCTCTCCTCTCAGTCCCCTCCATTATTAGCAGCTAGGATTAATATGGTCCATTTGTTCTAATGGGCGAGCTGAAATCGGCATGTCGTTACTCACTACAGTCCATTGTTTGTTCAAGATTCGCTCTTTGTGCTGTAAATTCTGAGGGTTTTGAAAGGTGAACAATGTCGTGTTCCTACTATTTTAGTGCCTTGGAATAATGTCCCTGCCCTACCAACCCTCTGTGCCTCACCTGTTCCCCCGTCAGACACTGCGCTCCTGACAGGCAGTGATCTTTGTACTGTCTCTCAGCTCTGCCATTTTCAGAATGTCATAAAGTGGAATTGTGTAGTATTCAACTGTTTTATACTGCCTTCTTTGATTTAGAAATGTGTATTTTAGGTTCTTCCGTTCTTTTGGAGCTTAGTAGCTCATTTTTTCTTTTATTTTCTGTATAATAGTCCATTGTATGGCTGTACTACAGTTAGCTTATCATTTTCCTATTGAAGGATATCTTATTGCTTCCAGTTTGGGGAAATTATAAATAAAACTGTTACAACCATTTGCATGCAGATTTTGGACCCATTATCTTTTTGACCTTAACGGGAGTCATTGAATAGGAGATGCTTCTCTCCCTTAGAGAAATTGTGATTGCCTCGACCTGCTGCCAGGGGGCGCTGCTGTCCTGAGCCCACATTGCTGTCTTCATGAATTCCTGGTTCGAAGAGAGGAATTTTGGGCGTAGCTCCCCAAAGTTGATGCTTACTTAGTTTTCTGGTTGCAAGACTCTTACTGGCTTTTGCTTTCTGGGCTCCTGATCCTATGGCCTGGTAGAATGGAGCCCTCTGATCCTGTGTCTGGGTACTTTTTCCCCCCTTGGGGGATGGTGGCTGAGACTCTCTGGGAGTTGTCCTCCCCTCTTTTAATGTGAGTTCAGAAATGTACTTAAAATAGGTTTATGTCTAGAATCCAGTTGTTTTTAGCAGGAGGTTACTTTTCAGTTTTAAGCTAGCTATTCTTACAGAATTCCTTTGGAAGTGCTTATTTATGTGGTTAGTAGGGCTTTTAAATTTTTTTTTTTTTGCTATTGTTATGAACTTACATTCTTTGGAACTTTATATGTGAAATTCTTCTGAGGCCTGTATTTAATTTAGAGAGATTTTATTTGCTTCTGTGAAGCACTTTGACATGCTGGATACTGTAACCATATTAAATACAATTTTTGGTTTCAGGCTTGGAGGGCATTTTATTGGCGGGAATATAGTCCTAGACCGTGAGGGAAAGTGGGATTACCTTTGTATATAGGTGCCTCAGTAGTACCTTTGACCAGAGCCAAGGCCAAGATCTATACCTCTTGACACTTCTATGGGCTACAATCTTTGCTTGACTTATCATGCAGGTGTCTCTCTTTGATATTCTTGGCTTTGTTCAGGGTCTGTCTTTTTTTTTTCTTTTCCTTTCTTCTTTCTTTTTTTCTTCCTTCTTTCTTTCTTTTGTACTGAGGATTTTTTTCCAGTGCCTTCTCACTGAACTATAACTCTAGCCCTTTTTTATATTTTTAGTTTGAGGCAGGGTCTTGCTAAGTCACTAAGTTGTCCAGCCTGGGCTCAAATTTACGACCCTCCTGCCTCAGCCTCCCAGAATACTAGGATTACTGGTATGTCGCACCCTGGATGACCAGTTATGGGGTTTCTGATCATGTCTTCCATTTTTCTGGGTATATAAATTTTGTTTCGTTTGTGGTTTGTGCTGTGTGTGTGTGTGTGTGTGTGTGTGTGTGTGTGAGAGAGAGAGAGAGAGAGAGAGAGAGAGAGAGAGAGAGAGAGATGTTAAAACTCAGAATCCATGTTATCAGGTATGGGCTAATGTTCTCAACAATGAAATCAGTGCTTGAATAATGCTCTGAAATTTTTATGCACTTTCATGGTTCCATTGTATCTGTCACTTTTATATGTACAGGACGAGGTCTGAATGCTACTTTACCATGTTATACTTGACAGTTCTTAATAATAAAGAGCTCATCTGTGTTTTGAGCCCATATATTTGTCCCTATTATGTCTGTTTGTGATGCTAGGTGTGAGGCGATGCAGAACAACCTTGCACTTTCTTTCCTTCATTAGCAGTTGTGTGTCTCCCTTCTTTCAACTATTGTTTGATGTGAAACTTTGGACCCTTTCCCATTATGCTCACTCACCATTGCACACAACTGAAACTCTCATTTTCTTTCTTAAAGCATGATATCCCGAATCCAACCTAGTATTCCAGATATGGCTTTTTCCCTGCAAGATCCAACACACAGAATGAACACACAGAAAAAGCATGCAGCAAGGTAGATGCAGACCCCAGACTGAACTACATGGTACAGAAAGGGAGGATTACCATGTTTTTGTGACTTGCAGAAGATATAGCATAGCCCCGTTTTGAAGGATGGAGAGCAGCTAGTTAGATAATATTTTCAGGAAAGAGAACAGCCACAAATAAGAGTAAGTAATTTGTGTTTTAAGTGACTGAGAATGGGGACTCTCTGATGATGTCAGGGAGGAAGCTTGGAAAATGCCATCTGGTAGAATCCAGGATGGTTTAGAAGAACAGGAGAGCACAGGGGGCAACCAGGGAAGAGCCTCATGCTTAAGGCCAGGTGTGAAATCATGAAAACACGAACAGGGGAAATAACACTAGAAATGTACCCAAAGAGGTCATGAGAAGCAGGAGAATGATGCATTTATAATGAATTAATTTAAGGAGACAAAATTGAGAAATTACAAAATTACTAATTTATACACAACCAAGTAACCAAAAAACAGAAGCCAAAGGTCAGGGCCGTGTCATGTAAACAGGATGGAATACAGTGCGGTATCAATGGAATCAGCCAGTAGCAGGCAGCATGTGCTTGCTCTAGCAGACCGTGCACATAATAATTCTTTGTTGCCCTGTAAATCTTACAAAGACTCTAAACACAGGACCACTGGCATTGTTTTAAAACAGCTCATAATGGCCTGACTCTGTGCCTGCCTCGTTATCAGAGGACTAGATAACATTCATGTGATTCTTCATCTTGGTGATGAAAGAAATTTCTCAGGAACATCAACGTTTCTTTCCTCTTCAGTTGTAGAGTCTGTGTAATGTGGGCGATGGAGGTGAAGTGACAGTCCGTCTACCAATGTTAACAGATCTCAGCAAAGGGTCCAAAGTTTTCCCATGACTTTTGTTGCTCTGTTGTAAATAAGGAGGAGAATGGAGTGGGTTTGGTCACGTGGCGGGCCATCGCGTGCCTGGTTCCTATAAGCTCTCCGATCTATGATACATCCCAGTGACTCCCTTTATTAAACTTACCTTTCCCGGCATTAACCAACTGCAACACAGTTTCTGAAAGGTTAAAAGCTAGAGTATAACAAGTCGACAATGTTAGTAGCTTTAGGAGAAGTTACTAATTCATCATGTTCACATAGGTGTTGCCCTCTAAATATAGAAGGAGAGATTAACTGAGGAAACCATGTCTGAGTGGGTTAAGTCAGGATTGCCCTGTATGCTAACCCATCTCCTTATTTAGGCTGGAGAAAGAGGTCATTTAGGCTTCCCAGGACTCCCAAGAGAAGTCCCCGCTTATGTTGTTTATTTTGATTGTTTATTTTTCTTACAAGGACTTTGCTTCTGTATTTGTACCTATGTCTGTATCTCACTACCGACTCATCTGTGGTTTCCAGCTTCTTTTTAAAAAATTACCTGTGCTCTCACAATTTAAAGCCTGGTGTTTAAACTATTCGTTGAGTTTTTACTTTGAGGACCATAGAGAACATTTTCAGGTTTTCCAATCGGTTCTTGTTCATATCCATCCATTTTAGGTTCATATTTGCCTGGTTTTATTTCTGATTTTTTTATTCTTTGAAGGGGTGTGTGATGTAAGGAATACGCTTAACTGGAAAAAAAAGTCTCCGAGGACTCACCCTGGGTTGCTGGTCGAGGAGCCGGCTGAGAATGTGTGTGTGGGAGGGGAATCCCTGGCTTCCAAGGGGCTGCAGACTGACTGCTTCTCATGGGACCTGTGGCTTCTGCCCGACCCCCAGGCCAGAGAAGTCCAATTTCTATCAGCCCCATAGCTGGTGTTCCTCAGAAGTTTCCATAAACAGTGGGCACTGCCTGGTGCCGAGGCAGTTTGTGGGAACCTTCATTGAGAAGGTTTTTCTCAAAATTGCCCTGTAAGAAATTACTGTGGATACGGGAGGAACAGTTACTTGGAAATCAAAACCCATACTAGTGTCTGGTTGTGTAAGTGGCCCTTCTCTGTGTGCTGTGGGAGATCTGGGGACCCAGGCCTGGTCTTCTCTTGGCAGTGCTTGGCTTGTAGTCTCCCCTCCCCTGAGAAGCCCACCCAGCTCATGCTGAGTGATTCTCTCCAGGCGTCTGGTTTCTGTTGTGTACTTCGGCAACTGCAGCGGGGTCCACCTGTGGGATTCCCAAGGACAGTGGAGGTTAAGGGTAGGTCAGGTTTCCTAGGGAAGAAGAGATGCTGGGAAGTAGGTTGCCATTGAGACCAATTATCAGGGGTGATTTATGATAGCAAAATTATAACATGGGTCCAACGTGGGTCAAACAACAATGAACCTATGGAGAGCCTGCCTTGGCCTTGTCGAGGTCTGGAAGAGTTTTTATTTGTAATCCCAGGGAAAGAGTACTGGAATTCTAGAGTGTGAATTCCAGTCTACCACTTCCAGTGCAACCCATGGTGTGACTAAAGAGACAAACATATCTACAGTGGTGGGGAGCCGAGAGGGGTCTAAATCCAGTCAAAACAGTGACTAATGGAAACCAAGGCTTCGGCCCAGGGCGGAACCCGGGCTTTATTAATTTGTGAAGAGGAGAGTGGGTCTAGATTGAGTGACTGTGAGCGTGGTGGGAAGTACATTAGTGCTGTGAGCTGGGCTATGCAGGAGGCATAATAGCACCTCTGCGGTATACAGAGAGAGGCATGCAGGAAGTAGCCTCTAAGTTTGGAGGAATCTGCATGACACAGCTTGAGTAAGTATCTCCTGTTTGGCTTGGTGCTGCGGCTTTGATGTCTGGCCTTTATGAAAGAACCTGAGACATCACAGGCTCTTTCTCAAGCCTCGTCTTCGCTGTCAGTGTGGTAGCGTCACTCAGCCTAGCTCACGCATACTGGTTGGGAACTGAAAGTGGGGTATCACAGACCTGTGGCATTGCTTCAAAAGCTACGTAGCACCTCTGCTAGACCCATTTGCGTTGCTTGAAGCCGACTGAGGGGAGAAAGTATTATCCTGGCCAGCTCTATGCATTTCAGTCCATGGAATCAGGCCAGGTTTAGCGGAGACGGAGACAAATGGTCGTCTTTCAAGGAGAGCTGTCTTGGTGGTCCTGCACACCAACCTGTAGTATTGCAGAGTAGCAGCTTAACTCGTATTGAGGCGGTGAGAAAGCAGGTCAGGTAGCAAGGGTACGTGGAAAGAACAAAGGCATTTTGGAAAGGGATGGGTCCAGATGCTCCGTCCCCCTCCTGGGTGACTGATGTCTATCTGGACTTTCCTGGGCCAGGTAACACCAATTATAGTATAATTCCAAGTTGCTGCTTATCCCTTAGGGGAGGCTTGTAGGCCTGGCCATTGGATCTTTATCTTGAAGCCTGGTCTTTTTCAGAAGGACCTCCAGGGACGATTCTGCTGCATTTATTTTTCCTGCTGAATTTCTTGAGAGCCCAGTCCCTCTCTGACTACATATTAATTTCTGTCTAAGTTAGCTGCCTATAATGCTTTGACCAATCAGCAAAGAGACAATTTCCTCTTGAAGGACACCTTGTAAGAAAGCTCTGCTTTCCCAAGTAGGAGCGCTTGATTCCAACAGTGGGAAAATTGTTCTATGTAAACTTTGTTTTCGCAGTGTAATTTGTAGTTGATGTGCTGACTTCGTGTGTGTGTGTGTGTGTGTGTGTGTGTGTGTGTGTGTTTTACAGCGAACTGAACTCAAGGCCTCCTCTTTGAGCTACACTTCCAGCCCTTTGTTATTTTGAAACAGGTTCTTGCCCAAGCTGCACTGGAACTTGTGATTCTTCTGCCTCAGCCTCCCAGACTACACCCCACAGACAGATTGGCCTTTGACCTCAGTGACTGTTAGAATGTCAAAGCTTCATGGCATAGTATAGAGTCTATGTGTTTTGAACACAGACTTGCTAGTTGATAGGAATGCTATGGGAACTTTGCAGATAACTTTTATTCATTAATGTTGGGAAGTTATTTTGTGAATTCTTCTTTTAAAAATCTGCCTTTGACCTCCATCTTCTATTTTTGCTTCAGTTATTTTATTTGTTTCTATCGACTTCTCTCTGTCCCTGTCTGAGCTAATGCTACTGAAGTAGTTGCCGGAGGTAAGGATCAGTAACATTTTCATACAGCATATGCCTGGAAAAACAAAGTTCTGGCTTTTATCCAAATGTTCCTTTTATGTATCCTCATTCTATTTGATTGCATTGCAGATTTTTAAATGTGTTGCTCAGGTTTGCCACATTGTAATTTGAATTACTTCCACCATAAGTAACAGTCATCTTCTCTTTTTGTCTTCTAGCCTGGACAGTATTAATTTAAAATTAATACTGGTTTTAGCCTGGACTTAGTATTTCCCATCATGCTCAAAGAACAGGTGCTGACACCTCCCGCCTTCTTTCCTCATTCACTCTCACATCTTCATTAGTGAGGATGCTAAGTTCCTACCCTATGTGTTCAATACTATAAAAACACTACTGGAGTAAGATGGCTGTGGTGATACATACCTGTAGTCCTAACTTTTGGGGAGGCTGAAGCAGGAAGATTGCTTGAGCCTAGGAGTCAGGGGCAAACCTGGGTGTCACAGTGAGACACTCTCTTTAAAAAAAAAACCTCCATAAAATGAGTTCCTGCTGCATTCTGTAAAACAGTCAGTTTACAGTAAAATGTATCTGTGATCGATATAGTACTTGTGCTTCTGCAGGCCTCTCTAAGAAAAAGGTTGCTCTTCCGGGATGCATAGACTCAGAATGTAAAGGAGATTGGGGGTGTTTGCTTAGACATCATATTAAATGTCCTCATACTAACCCAAACAACACCAGATGAATCAGAAAGCACCAATTTTCATCTTACGACGGGAGAGGAACACAGGCTTACAGTAAATTAGGGACGTGCACTTATTCTCTAGTAGGAAGGAGATTTGGGCCTGGGTTAAGGAGAAGTCTGGTGTGACATTATGTGCCAGGAGTGGGGACACAGCTTCTTTAGGCCATTGTGTGCTTCAGGCAGCCTTGAGTGCCACCTAGCACTGACACTATGAAGTCCAAATTAGCTTTACGTGCAAGGGCAGATTAGTAGATGTAAGGTGAGTTCAGACACTCTGAAGCCCCCCAGTATCTTGCACAATGATTGGTGCAGTACATATTCTCAGAACAGCAGACTTGTTATCCCACTGGAGGTTACCGTTCAGAGGTCTGAGGGGAAAACATTGATTTTTAATAGTGTCGACCATATCAGAATCTGATAGACTAACAAAATCAGAAAGGCTATGTCTTAGTTACTTTTCTCCTTGCTAAGACAAAAAGCACTGGCACTGAAAGTTCAAAGAGGAAAGCTCACCATTGGTAGAGGATTCAGTTCATAGTCGACCAGCTCCAAAGCAGGGTGGCAGCAGAGGGGCATCGCAGAGGAGAAATAGTCCATAGCATAGCAGGAAGAAGACAGCAAGCAGTAAGCTACAAGTGACCTTCTTTCTGTCCCTTATATTTTATCCAGGTCCTAGCATCACACCATGAATCAATCCCAGCATCACGTCCTTGATACCAGCAGCACACACCCTAGGGCCACCTCTGGAAAACCCAACCTAAGACCGTGTGAGGGTTTTGTGGGGACATCTAGGCATAAGCCCTAACAGGTTTAGATGTGTTCTTATGTTTTGGAGGGAGGTGGGCAAGGGAGAAGGGAGATACTTGGCTTATGAAGTTGAGGGAGGTTTGTTGGTTGATGACGCTACCGACTGAGTTAAAGAGAGGTCACAAGAAGAGAAAACTTGCCATACAGGTGGTCAACCTTCCTGATTTGACAACTTCTCTGAGAAAGGGCAGAGGAGTGGGGAAGAATAGGAGGCATGCACCTGGCTATTTTAATCATGCAGCTATGGATGCCCCCAGCTCCACTTGGTAGGATTTGGAAGGTTCTGTTTTTAAAAGCACTATCGCCCTCCCTCAAATTAAGAAGCTGGATCCCCATTAATTGGTGCCATTATTTAGTTTGCCTTGTAGTCCATGCAACATTATTTTATTACGTTATTTTTGCTATAATATAAAAGTTACCTTGTTCCCCTGCATCAAATTAAAGAAAGAGAGAAAGAACAAAAAGAAAACAGAAGATGGGAGGCACCTCTGTTTCAAAGCAGAATTTCACTCTTTTTGTCTCTGCCTGGAGTCCTATTGGGCACCTAATTTCTATACTCTTCTTGCTGTCTGGCTTCTGAAACTATTGCTTTGCATCATGGTATATATTACATAACTAAAAATGTAGCTGCCTGTATAAAATTATTTAATTCAGCTTTGTGCATTCCATTAGAGGAAATGAATTTAGGTTGTCCCGACGACTTTATTACAGTAGTTGCAATAAAGTGTAAGAACTCTCAGAGTATAGTATTTATTCTTTGTCACCAGTGTCAAAGGATCATTTGCGCATGCACTGTCAGTGTGGCCCAGTTCTTGGTGTTACACATTTTTTTTTTTTTTCTGAACCTCCTCAGCTCTGGGACTCTGTAGAAGTTGGCTTCTATACTTTGTACCTTTCTAATCTTTTGTCATTAGAACAAATTTAGGGCTTTGATTTTGGTTGCTGACCTAGGATTAAAGTTGTATAAATACAACCAATTTCTTCTTTTTGTGAAGGAAAGATCTAGAAACTCCTTTCTTTAGCGCATTTTCAAAGTAAAAGAAAAAACAAAGTGTAACTTTGCTTACACAGTTTATGTATTTCTTAAGTCCCTCTGGAATTATCCAGATGTTCTATGGATTGATATTTTTTGTTGAGCTGAATGACACAGAATTATTTTCTGAAATTAAAATAGATTGTTTATTAAATCCTCTAGCACCAATCTCTTTTGTTGACTGCTGGGAATTTAAAATTAAAAGCATTATTCTTTATAATTCCCATACTTTACATGGTTTAGCTTTATCATTTTCCCCCCCTGGGTTCAACCAAAGAGCATAACTTTTTGTAATTTAGTAATTTTGTAATTTAGTACATTTTGCCCAAGATTACTTTTCTTAAAACAAGACTGTTGCTTTTTCTTTAGGCCATTGTTTTAAAAAAACAGCCTAAAATATATGTACCAAAGCTTTACCTGTCTTTTTAACTATTTTCTTTAAAGTTGATTTGTATCAGAGAGATCTTTTTTACCTTAGGAGCTTTGTTAACCTTTACACATGATAATATCTTAATCCTGGTTGGTGTATAGATGTAGTTTTCTTTAATATTTCTTCATTCCCAGAGAAAAATGAAATGGCCTTTAAAAATTCACCCTCCACCTTTGTGACCAGAAAAAAGAAATTTAATTATATTTCTGGCTTTTGTAATTTCTACGTCTCATCAATAAGTTATTTTGATATCAAACAGAAGCCCCATTGGTCTCATTCTCTGACCTCCAATCTTTCCATCTTGGTAGTTTCATTTATCTTAGTCACTTGGACTACTTTTCTTTATCTATGCTGGCTTCATTTACATGAATACCTTAATATCTTCCTCTAAAATGTTTTTGGATTCAAAAACAGGTAATATTTAGTACCTAAGGAAGAAATCTCACCTTCCTCTTTTTAACCTGGGATGGAGTTGCATTGTTTTCCTTTCTTCTTCATGTTTACTATGATAACTGGTGAAACAGCCCTAGAAGCCCTAAGAGTAAGGTTTCCAAGGCTTTCACTATTTGTCTCTGTTACCTTTCATAGTTCCAGTTCTACTGAACAGAAGGGATGTATGGTCAAATGGAAGGAGGTAATGATGAGCGGATCATGACATAAGAAAACAAGAAGAATAGAGTTTAGCAAAAATGGGAATGAGCCACGGAGTCAAATGCTGAGGAAAGTTTTAGTAATTATGAGTTTTAGTAATACTTGAGTACATACAGCAACTTAGCACAGGTTGGCATAATCTTGGATGATTAGTGAGAGCAGTAATCTGAAAGGCCAGACCACTTCCCAGGATGGGCAAAATCACTGAAAGTACTTGGAGAATCTTAACCTGCCCACATTTTCAAAGACATGAGAATGAGTCAGTAGAAGATCAAAAATAAGAAATAGGGATGTAACAGGAAGAGGAGCAGAGGAGATAGACTTTCAAAATCCTTGCATCAGAAGTTTTATTCTCTGGGACACGGGAGGGAAGATAGATAGGTTAGTTGGTGATGCTGGACATTTCCAGGTAGAAAAGAGTAAATGTCATTTAGAGGAATTTCCATCTGCTTACAAATGGGAGCAGAGGTCACCTGCTGAAGTGGTGTTCAGACTGAAAAGCTTATGTGATATTTGCCAGAAAAGAAGAAAAAGAGGAAAGCAAAGTTGACCAATGAGTGGTGCGTGTTTAAAATTGATCGGCTCACTCTGAGGCTTGAAGCCCTCATCAGAGTTGACTAGCAAGCAGCATACTTTTTTCTTTCTTGGTGTGTGTTAATTTTGTGATGCATCCTGGGACACAGTAGGAAAAGCAGCTGAGGACAAATGAAGTTATACCAGCTGGCCTCTTGTATCTTTGTTACTTCTTCTTGAGCATATGCAGAGGTCCCTTTTAACTCTTAGCATCCAGTGTCTTCAGTAGTCCGAAGTTTAGGATGTTTTTGACTTAAGTTGAATTAGACATTCACCCCAAGGCCAATTTTATACTTACTGTAAATCTATGAGGTAATTGCTTGGCCTTTTGCAACATGAACTGACAGTTCTTGCCATTTTCTGAGCAGTATTATGCTTTATCCTGCTGCAGGACCTTTGACCTTTGTTCAACTGACAGGTCATCCCCTGACCAGCTGTTCATCTCTTATGCTTAACTAGGTAGTTTCTGCATTTGAAGACCTGGGCTTAAACTTGACTTCATTCAAAAAGTTGTTCTGTTTCTCTCAATAGTGGATTCTGCTCAGTTCAAATATTCTAAAAATTTCATCCTATTACCTTAAATAGGCTACAGTTTTCTTGAGAGGAATGTATCTTCTATGTCTTTAGATCCATTCACCATAGTGTCTTATCAGTCACATATTAAATCTTAATTCTTGCTATAAAGAGCAGTGTTTGTAATTGGTGTTTTTAAAAATATGGTAATCCCAATAGTTGGTATTTAAAAATATATACACTCCTTATAATTGCTTTTTAATTTGGTGTTTCAGATACTGGCTGTTATAATTAAGTATTTTTGGCATTTGAGGTATTCTTAATAAGCTTTACTAATGTAAATGTAGTATAGTGTAGTATAAGCTTTACTAATGTAAATGTACTATAATGTAGCAATGTAAATATTACCTTTAATTCAAGTTTTATTTTCCTTTTCTCATTTCGATGGCTCCAACATACTTGCTTGGTTCCTAGTTGTGACTCTTGAGGCTGTCATGGTAACCTGCGGAGACTCCCTGGGTTAAGTTGTACTTTCTTCCTTCCCTAAAATGTACTGTTGTGATATGCTCTTCACTCTTTATTTCTGTGTACTTTATCCCTGATGATAAAATTGTATTTTCTATGTCTTGGAGTTTTATTGTTCCTTTTCATATAAGCAGCAAAAACTACGATAGGATATGATTAGCAATATATATATGTGATGTATATATATAACACATATATATTAGCAGTATATATTTAGCACATATATATTAGTAATATGTAGCATATATTTATTAGCAATATACATGTAGCACATATATTAGCAATATGTATAACTTTGTGAAAAGTTTATTAATTATTAATAACCTTATTTATCTTGTAATTTGGTTCATATTAGGTTGTGGTAATTCATACAGCTCAAGGAACTTTTTATCCAATAATAAAGCACACACAAAAAACCCCATTCAGGTTGGAAAACACATTTATTACCAACTTTAAGTATTTAAAATAATACAAACTTTATTTATTGCAAAGTAAATATGTATTTGTGTTTATTGTAGGAATCAAACATTTTAAGTCCAGTGCAAGATGGAACAAAGACACCACAGATCGACAGCAATAAGAGCAATAACTACCGTATCGTAAAGGAGGTCAGTGGGCATAGATATTTTTACATTGATTTGCATTTGCGTGACAAACACTGCTTTGATTATACTTAGATAATTACTATTGGTTATATTGAGTGCTTTCCTTTTTTTTTAAGATTTTAATTAGGCTAAGTAAACTTTGTGTGCAGAATAAAAAATGTCGGAATCAACACCAACGGTTACTGAAAAACATGGGGGCCCATTCCGTGGTGCTGGATCTTCTGCAAATACCCTACGAAAAGGTTTGTCCTTAGTGACTGTTTTCTTTAACTTTTTATTTCAATAGAATTTCATATGTATAGCAAGGTTGCAAAGGAGTTTTGTCTTCCCCTTAAATGTTTGAGAGTAAGTTCTCCTTCCACGAGCTCTTTAGTGTGTATTTCACAGAAATACAGGGACGTGCTCTGTGTAAGCACCTCGACGCCTTCCTCATCCGGAAGCAGAATGACAGCTTACTGCCACCCTATCCCCTACCCGACTCAGATTTCTCCTGTTGTCCGAGTTATGTTCTGTCTGACCAAAGATCCATTCTAGAAACGTACACTGCGCGATTATTATATCTATTATGTCCATTGAAATCTCACGCCAGGAGACTCTCGTTACTTTTATAGATAACTTTTGCAGGTAGCCAGTTATCTTGAAGAATATCCCCTAATCTGAGTCACCACTTATTTCTTCATTTGTCTAAATTCAGTAATTTAATTCTGACAGGAACATTACAGAAAGATGCTATGTTCCTTTCTTTGCTTTCTAGTAAATGGTACATGGTTTTGATTTATCCTATTATTAATAGGGTAAATCAAAGTGGACATTGACATAATGTCCACTGGTACATAAATGTCCACTTGGATCACTTGGTTCTCTGCCTGGGTTTCCCTTTGTGAAGTATTCATTTTCCTTTTGTAATTAGTAAGTACTTTATGGAGAGACTTTATGAAACTAAGTAAATATCCCATTCTTTAACTTTCAATTCATTCACTTATTGTTATCAGTATGGACATGTGGATGCCAATTTTATTCGATAGTTTATAATAGGTTTCCATCATAATTTTGTTTCTCCAATTGTCCCAGATTTAACCAGCGAAGTCCCTTCAAGCTTGAGGCCCTATCCTGTAACCTTCCCTCATCCTTCTGTGGGTGCTTTCTTGCTTTCTGGCCCGATAGAATATGCCAGCCTCAGACTGTTTTCTTCCTGCTCCAACCAGCTCGTCAAGAAGTCTATGCTCTATGTGGAGCAGAGTGCTGCTTAGAAAGAGACTTTTGAGAACCTAGTGTGTTTATTGCTATCAGGGTGTTGCCTTCTGGACCTTCTAAATAGACAAAGGCAGGGCATATGGACGCGTGCGTGTGTGTGCGTGCACAGGACACACACATGCACGCTCATGTGCATACACACAATGTACACAAATTCAATTTGTTTTCTTATCTGTCTATATGTTATTGAAAGCCATCATTTTATACAGTAACTCTATAATTTAAACCCATGGCACTCTTAGCTTCTCCTTCCTCACATTGTATCTCCATTCTCTAACTTTCACTGGGATACCTGCCCTCCCATTATCTGCAATATAGCCACTTGTTTATCAGTAGCTTGTGTAAATCTGCACTGTGGTATTCTGTCATTTTACTATCATGCCCCCTGTGAGTCCTTCTACATCCTACTGAGGCTCTGATAGCCCCTGCATGAGTGTGCCCTGCACCTCCCCTGGGTACCAGCAGGCCAGACCTGTCTATGTGGTACTCACCTCACTTGGGCTTCCATTAGGTTGCCTGCCCCCCTCCCAACTTGATTGCCTTTAACTTATGTAAAATTATAAATTATACCATTCCTAAGCTGGCATAGTTCAAGCTATGGGAGGGAAGGCAATAGAAGAGTTATGGAAAGACAACAAAGATATTAAGTCCTCAGTATTAATTATCCAAATTACTTTTCCTGTTGTTATAAGATGGACACGGGCACATAACCAACCCTTTTCTAATACTGTCACTGGGGCACTAAGGATTTTGCTCCTATGTTGTTCTCATCTGTTTACTTGGTTTTAATAGCTGGATTGTTCACAAACAAAGAATAAGATGACAGTTCTATAGAAACATGAAGGCAGCAGCTCTGGCCTTGACGGTGCTCTTAGTACTGGCCAGGGTTCAGTTGGAATCAGGTGCGTCTGTGGTTGAAGTGTCTTTATAGGCTTTTCATTTTCCTCAATTATCCAGGTAAAAGCGCAAGTAGATTTTGAAATAAAACTTCCCATTTTGGGGTTATGAATGGGGGTTTCTATTTCAGTAATGGCGAACCTTTTAGAGCTTTCAGTGATAGCAGACAACCTGCCGTAGAAGTGCCATAGATTTGCTAACACTGGTCTATTTAATTTATTCCACCATTGGTCTATTTTATTTGTTACTGTGTCAAATGGTCTATTAGTGACCATGGGCTTCTTGTTTCATTCTAGTGGCATAACCTATAAACCTTTACATTAGGGAAAAAGAAAATGTTTAATTTACCTAATATAATCTGGCACTCAAGACATGAGTCCCTTCTGAAGCTTTGACATGGGCTACCTGAAAAGTGAGATAATCATGTATATATGAAAATTTTAGGTGGTTTCATTGATGCTAAAATTTCTACCTTTAAGGTGGGAATTTTGCATTTTCTATAAATTAATTTCAAGGCCCAAATTTCTTTGGAGATTCCTGCAAGCAAATGACAGTGACCTATGTGGTAGGACACTGGAAAATGATCATGGAAAGGGGAGGCAGCATGGGTTAAAAGGAAAACAACAAAGAGGGCGGAGGAAAAAGGAGGGAGGCAATAAAGGGAAAAAGAAAAAAAGGGGTGAACATAAGAGTCAGAGGAATCAGAGGTGGGAAAGGAATGGATAGTGAGGGATTTGTTCAGAGAGAATGAAGGCTGGGGAAGAGGGGAAGAGGCAGTGGAGAGGAGGAGGAGCAAAGGCAGAGCAAGAGGAAGGGGTAGAGACAGAGAAGAACACAGAGGTGACAGACAGGAAGATAGGAGAGAAGGAAGGGATAGATGTTAGAGCAGACTGCAGTAAAGAAAAAGTATGAGAAAGAAGTGGGCAGGGAAGGTGGGAAAAGAGAAACAACAGGAGAAAGAAACAGAGCCAGATATGCCTGTAGACACACTGGGAACAGGTTAGTAGCTGAAAGGAGGAAAGGAATTAGAGGAACTGGAGGTTACAGCAGAGAAGGGAGGAGAAATGAGGCAGGGAGGATGGAGAAGGGAAAGGTGAAGAGGAGAGAGGTGTGTCAGGGGATGTGGTAGAGGATTATAAGGCCTGGGGAGAAAAGATTACCTGTGTAAGGAAAGGAGGGTTTAAAGTCTGGAGCAGAACAAATTTAAGCAAAAATAAAAGAGAGGGTGATAAAGACCTAGAGTATAGGGAGGAGAGACAACAGGGGTAACCTGGATAAGTAGAAACATAAAGGGGAGGCAGGGGGAAACTGTGTGTGGGTAAGAGAACCTGTTTTTTGATAGTATTTGTACTTAGGTTTGTTTCTCTGTAACGTGTGCTGTCCTATTGATTCACAGAATGATGAGAAGATGAATGAAGTAATGAATCTGGCCCATACATTCCTCCAAAATTTTTGTCGGGGAAATCCACAGAATCAAGTTCTTCTTCACAAACATCTCAATTTGTTTTTAAATCCTGGTGTAAGTGTTCTCGTGGCCACTGACATTTATAGTAAAGGGTGCATCAAATTTATTTTGGTAACAGTCATTAATAGAATTGTATTAATCTTGGCCCCCTTGCTTTTTGCCTTATTGAGATTGCTTTCCTAAGATTGATTAACTTTTTATTTCCGTTAAGACTGCTTTTAAAATAACTTGAAAAATTCCACTAGTTGTATATGTTAGTGAAAATCTCATTTGTATGTGGATAGTGAGAAAAACACTATGTTCAAACAGAATTAGCTTGATGATACAGTGAATAAGATAAACATGGCAAACTCGAAGTGGAGCTCACCCCAGTTTGTTAAATGTGGTTAAGCAGATCTTCAGGAAGTCGTAACTTTGAAGAATAGATAATGAAACTAATGTCCAGAACCATGCTGCTATTTGAGCTGCTTTGCACGCTAAGTTCCTTGGCGAGTCAGATTTCTTTTCACGGCTAGTGATTTCACTGTGTTTTGTGGAAGGCACATACAGATAAATTCACTGCGGCTTTGTATAAATTTATAAACCTGGTCCCAACTCGGGCACTTAGTTCGAGTTCCGTAGAATAGACTAATTGAGCTCGTCATGATGACAGGGACGTGGTCCTCTCTCTGCCTAGCTGCTTGAAGCGGAGACTCTGCGGTACATCTTCATGAACAATTACCACCTGTGCAATGAGATCAGCGAGAGAGTCGTGCAGCATTTTGTGCACTGCATTGAGACGCATGGCCGCCACGTGGAGTACCTGAGGTTCCTGCAAACAATCGTAAAAGCAGATGGTAAATACGTGAAGAAGTGCCAGGATATGGTAATGACAGAGGTATGTTCTCAGTTTGCATTGAACCAGCTTCCCGTAAACAGTATGCTGCAATATGGATTTTCTATTAATTAAGAGTAGGAAAAAAAAAACTATGACGCAGGTTTGGTGAATTATTTACATGGATCATCACTTCTTAAGCACAAATATATTTTGCTGTAGTCTAGCGAAGCGATGTGTGTGCAGCTTGAGTTTTTTCTTTTGATCCATCGTGAATTTGGGTGTGTCGAATAATGGGTAAAACCTTAGGATTTCATTCATTAGGAATTACAGAGGCAAAATGTTTTACTTTTAACTTCCCAGTAATACACCCAAGAGACAGAAATTTTCTTAGCTTTTGTTTCTGTTTCTCACATAATGGATGGGTGTCCTTTGCTATTATTTGCGAAGGCTTTGAAGGGATCCAAAATATGAATACAAACAACTTGTCTGTGGTTTATTACAAGAGCTAAAACTTGCTATTTAGCTTAACAATTTACTGACAAAATCGGTGATATACTTAATTTTTCTTTTGCCCCTTTAATTCACCTGTTTGACACAGTAGATTTACACAGGGAGTGTAGTTACGAGGAGCCACGCATGAGGCGCTGGGGACAGGGGAGCTCAGGGAGTCCACGTGGGTGAGTCAGTACTCTGTGGTAGAATGGCTCTGCAGTGGCCCATGTGGATTAAGCTGCATCCACCCACGGCTATCAAACAGTCACACTGTAGACTATGTTAGTTTGGGGACATGTTCATAATTATATGTCTTTTATTTGGGAATAGATGTTACCGTTATTGATTCAATGTACACTCCTCTTGCTACTTAGAAATCTTAGTATTAACTCAGCCTGAGGCCTTGAATTTTTACAGGTGAATTCTTAGTATTAAGTGTTATGAGGAATGTTGCAATAAACTTGTAAAATTTTCCTTTCTCAAATGTATATGTGCAGGCACATTCGTTCTTTATTGTGTGGAAATGTGTGGGAACTAATTTGATTTTACGTTCTGATCACCATGGAAAGAATTGGAAAACAATTTTTTGCTTTATTTTGAGGCAGGGTCTCACGATGTTGCTCACTTACCCAGGCTGACCTTGAATTTGTGATCCTCCTGCCTCAGAGGGCTGGGATTACAGGTGTGCACCACCATGTCTGGCTCCCGTCTGGTTCTGATAGCATTTGAAACAGATCACTCAGCATATGATTATCGTATTTTTACCATGCTGCCTTGGGATAGCCCTGCATTTGCAGTCTTACGTTTTTACTGAGTGAAGTGTGTGTTTCCAGATAGCTCAAGCCTTTGGAAATAATTGCAAGAATGAACATTCAGACTGCTATATAGATTCTCTTGTTATCATTTCAGTTGATAAATGGGGGTGAAGATGTGCTGATATTTTACAATGATAGAGCATCATTTCCAATCCTTCTCCACATGATGTGTTCCGAGAGAGACCGAGGGGATGACAGTGGCCCCTTAGCCTACCACATCACCCTCGTGGAGTTGCTGGCCGCGTGCACAGAGGGTAAAAATGTCTACACTGAGATCAAGTGCAACTCCCTTCTGCCCCTGGACGACATAGTGAGGGTGGTGACTCACGATGACTGCATCCCCGAGGTAAACCTGGCAAAAGCTTAGCAGCCACACAGCTGTCACTAATGCTTAAAGTTCACCGCAGTGCCTGTGGTCTCCATACTGATTCAATGTTTGTAATAAGGTCATATAGTTAGTCAGGGAATTATATTTAGCTATATTATTTGGAAAATTTCAGGGAACATGAAAGGTGTATATTTAGTTTGATAAGAAGTTATGGAGAAAGAAAAACTTTTTAAATTATAGCCAGTTTGTTTACTGGAAACTACCACAAATGTCTCCTACCTTTGGAACATAGCAGTGGTGCATACAAAAAAAGGTTTACTTACAGCCTCTAGCATGTCATTGAACGTTAAACAAGTACCTCTTAAGTATCATAATCACTGATGGAAGAAGCTAGGATAGTCCTGCAGGGTCTATATCAGACACCACAGGTTTATCTTGCCTTTATGCATTGATAGATGCTTTCTTGAAAATATACTCATTTATTTTGCTTTATTTACACATCCTCTTTCACCCTCTGTCCTAGTTTGGCTCTGATGATAGGGAAAAAAACCTTCTGCAGAAGCTGGTTGTCTGCCAATGGGGTTTTATAAATGAGGCTTCCAGGAATGTGGGTTGTAATAATTTCTTTCACTTGTGGTGTATTATTGCAAAGTTCATAAATGTGTGGCATACTGAAAATATCATGGTACCAAACATTTTAAATCAAAGTAATATAAAAAGGTATCAGGGAGGACTAACTTCCCTATTTCCAAAAAGTGTTATGTAGGGATGGACTTGAAAGGATATTTTTCTGAAATTTTATGGAACCGCTGACATCTCTGTTGAAGGGTACACCATGCCTTGATTGGTTGGAAGCAAGATGGCAGAGAGTCCCTATAGTTCAGTGAGGAGATTTGTAGCTCCTGTCTCTTATGTGAGGCGATGGCCTTGGCTGTGCCTTGTCCTTGCACAGCTCCCTCCAAGGACACCATCTGCGTCCCTTTTCACCCTTTAGATCTTACTTCTTCCAGAACAAGTGCCCTGCCTTCCCTCATTGGCTTCTAGAAGAATCCATTGTATGGAACATGGTATATTACTCAACAAATGTCTTTAGCCCTCTTAGTCTTGGCCATGATTATAAACTGTGAGAGGTGACAGCTAGAGATCTTTCTGGTCACCATTGTATTCTCTGAGCCAGAGTCAATGCTTAGTAAGGTTTTAAATGCATGAAGAATGAATTGAAGAAAGAGTCAGAATCCTGGGCCCGTTACTTCCCAGTTGTGTCACTGACGCCAACAGGCTACTTAACCTTTCCAATCTTCAATGTCCACAGTTTTAAAGTAAAATTATTATAGTTATGTGCCTCAGAGGCTTTTCAGAGGATTCAATTACATAAGATAATACATACCAAATGCCAAGGACATTTGACACATAGTAAACACTACGTATCAGCCTCTGTGAGATCCTGAGGGTGGGATGACTGGCTCGGGTCCCTCCCTGTGACTTTTGATTGACACAGGTCCCTGCCATTGACAGTTTGTTTGGACCCCAGCAGGGCAGAAGGAGGCTTCAAAGATGTGGAAACTGACCCTGTACTCTGTAAATTTTAATTTGGATTGTATGCATCCCTCATGCATGATTTTTTTATATACACATTTTTAGAAGATTTATAATATCATTAGATTTTCACATGAAAGAAACAAAGAAAAAGCAGAAGCAGAAACTATGCCCCTATGCATTTTTGAAATGCTGCGTGTTGATGAGACTCATCCTCCTCCTTTGTGAGGAATTTTGCTAATCCTGGAAGTAATTTGACTTCATCTTAAAATAATACAGTTTTGGGATAAACCACGAGCCTATTTCTTTTCAGGCCCAGTAATGTAAATATTTTTTTTAATGTTAATGTTTTTTGTATTTGAAACTTGCACAGGTTAAAATTGCTTATGTGAACTTTGTTAATCATTGTTACGTTGACACTGAAGTGGAAATGAAAGAAATCTACACGAGTAACCACATTTGGAAATTATTCGAGAACTTCTTGGTGGATATGGCAAGGGTAAGTTACAGTTTAACCATTAAATACTCTTCAGCGTTAGTAAGGTCATATAAATTGATTGAACAATATTAAGCATCTGGATAAAAATTTACAGTGATTTTGATTGAATCTGTTATATTCTTGCAGTTGTATGTGAATTTCACATGCTTGTGAGTTAATATACACATAGTGCCCAGTATAAAGTGCATAGCAACCGATAAAGCATTCATTTCATACCTTTTCAAATGACTGTTTCTGTCTGTTGTGAAATGGAACTTCGGGAGGCTTTTTATCTTGGTTAGAGAAGACATTTGGCAGAGGTCAGTTTGTATTCAGCCTCTTACCTCGAGTACAGTTAAAGCCACAGGTGGAAAAGGCCTCGAGAGGTCTCAGCAGCTGCTTTTGGGCAGATGGGCTCTTGGCCCAGCTACTCAAGACTGACCATCGCTTTGTTGGAAGCTCACTCTAATAGTTTAATCATCTGGTGTTTTCACTCACGTCAGAAGCATTATATCCTTTTTACTCTGAGTCTGTTTCTTTGTTTTTTTTTTTTTTTTTTTTTTTTTTTGGAGAGGGGAAGGATTTGGGGAGAACAGGTGTGGCTGGTTGATATTTTCTAGAGACTGTCCAGTATGTGTTTTTTCTCTGTTAGTACTGAGTACATGAATGAATAAAGATAGGAAGGAATAAATCTTCTTGATAGATAACACTTAATTTTCTTTAGCACATGTTAACCGTTTCTTTTGTGTGCTCTATTATTATAATATCAACGATCTGTTTTTTTTAGTATTTAAGAAATCCCTTCTAGTTTTCCCTTTAAAGTGATGAAACATGAAGGTAAGTGAAATCAGAGATTTCCCCACTGAAGGCCAGGTATAGACATCTTATTAGACCTGTTATAAATTATGATAACCTCTCTTGACCTTCCTGTATTCTTGAGTGCTCATAGCTTCCTGAGCTGTTGTGTAGATGTGTTTGGAGGAGAACTAAAGTTCCTATTTCCATCATCCTACAGAATGGGTGCTGTTATTTCTTAGATCCCAGCCTTCCTACCAGCCATTATGGAGGGGCAGATGACAAAGTATGTATAGTGAAACACTAACTATAAAATCAGGTATCTAAGAACACCTTTGGGTAAGACAGTGAATCATGTTTTATTCCCCTATGGGAACTGTTTTTCTTTAGTCAAGGCTTCCAAAGAGAACTGTGCTTGTTTTGCCTTTGGTGTAATGTAACAGGTGAGATTGCTACAGGTGAGATATAAGATAGTTCCTGTCTGACGTAATTTCTATGAACTAGAAACCTGTATGTATTACCTTTCTCAAGTAAATCCGTATCTGTAGAAAAATCGTTTCTTTTTATAGCATTTAGCATATTACTCATGTTTATTCTTGTTGGATTTGTGGAAACCTTATATTTGACCTGCCACAAGAATGTTCAGAGTCCTTAAAGTACAGGGTGACTCCTGTACCAATGACTGAGCTTTCAGATTGCATGTGAGAAGGATACTAAAGGGATTAGACTGATTTGCAGAGTTGCCGGTGTTACTGACCGAAAATAAACTTCAGAAAGTCCAAGGTCACATTCTACGCAGCTGAGTTCTAAAGCTAAAAGGGTTTTATTTTCTTAAACCAAAGAAAGCTGATAACTGCCATGGACCATGACACCGTGGAAACACCCCCCTCCATTGATGTAGCTGTAAGACAAAAAACCTACATAGCTTTATTTTCTTCTGCAAAAAGCAGCGTACATGTGGGAAGTTTTCAAAATTTTGGCTCTTTTGATCGAGCAGATAGCTCATGTTATTTATGTGGTGAAGGCTTTAAGGGAATTTCAAGATCTTTGTGGCCTATTCCCTCTTCATGTTTAACCACAGATGCTTAGCTCTGCTGCAAAAATACTTTTCCTTCTTGTCATCTACTTATTTATATTTTGGAATGGCAGCTTTCTGACCCCTTCAACAAGTTTGACAAGAAATCACCCTTTGTCTTTCACAGAAGGAAAACTAAATCTGACTTTCCATATCTGGGATTTCTTTATCTCCCCTTGGAGAGTTGGCTACTACAAACTTGCATATTCAGGTCACAAAAATAAGTATGGTTAAGAGAATAGAATGTTGGCTTTTCAAGCAGACTTGCTGCTTACTAAGTAGTTGTTGAACCCTAAGGAGCATCAGAATTATCCAGAGGCTTTGTTAAGACACAGATTGCTGGGCCCTGCCCAGAGCTGTACATTGGAGAATTGACATGTTTTACAAGCTCCTAGAGGGTGCTATAGCTTGTCCAGGGACCATACTTTGAGAACTGGTGTAGTAGTTAGAGCATGTTGGCTAAGAGTTGGGGTTTCAAAGCAGTTAGGAAGAGTAGAGTTCAAGGGCAGAATGCCTCTTACTATCTTGGTTATCTTGAGCAAGATAATGAACCCTGGTGACCTTGAGTTTTCTTATCTATAAAATTTACTACAGTAATAACATCTTCTTCATTAGGTTCCTGGGAATATTCAATGAAATAATGCACAAAGTACTTTTAACACATGCTGGCACCTCGTGAAAGAATTGATAATATCATCTATGTCATCATCACCAGTATTATTACAAGGTTGTGTGGTTGGAGCCTTGAAAGCAATTTTAAGGAGCTTCCACAGGATCTATGCCAAATAATAATACTGAGGATAACCAAAGGGAAGACCACCCGGCTTAGATAAGAGACAGAAACCTTGTCCTTGCAGCTGGACATACACAGGAATAAACATCGATATGAATTCCACAGAGAACATAAATCTAATTCAAAGGTTACAACAAAGTCATGAAATCCTAGGACCATTGATTTACATAGGTGACAAATGGTGAAGAGAGAATGAAGGAAGGTGTTGGGTAACATGGGTGTTACAGGGATCTCACAGAAGAGATCAGTGGTACCATTCAACTTTATGTCCAGTTCATGGTCTTCAACACCTGCTTGGATATTTTTAATAACAATTTTGAAGCTCTTTTTGGGTTTTATTACTGCACAACTTAATTATCCAAAGCTCTTGTACTGAGTCAATTTTTATTTTAATATTTTCCCTCGATTTCCCTTCTCCGGAAACACAGAACAATTCAAAGTTAAGCAGAGACATCTGTGTTGACTACAGTTAACATATTCTCCTTGCAATCGGCCTACTTTGCAATTAGGAAATTGTGCAACTCACAGAAACTTAAGGTGTTCTAGGTTGGCCTCATAGTTTTCCCTGTGGGTTCCACAGACATACTTTGCTAGGCGATTCTCCTAGCTTGTCATAAAGTAGGGCGCCTCTTTCCTCCTCCACTTCTCAGATATTTCCTAACGGCTCGCATGTCTCCCAGAACTTTGTTCAACCTTTAGTAGCTCTTGTTTGTACGTGGTTTCCAGGATCTTTGTCTCTGTATCTTTTGGTTTCTTCTGGTCTATCTGTTTCTGGTTAAGAGTGGAATGAGAGGGAGGACTTTATGCAGGGTCTGGACAGCACAGTTATAATTTAGCAGTGACTTCAAGAGCAGTTTTATTTAAAAGGCAAATGAGATATTGACACATAGGAGCACTCATCTCATACCTTCTACCTGTCTTTCCCTGGTTCTCTGAAGTCAGCACTACCAACCGTCTTTTTGTTTGCTCTTGCAACTCTCTAGTTATTTCTATTAGTATCTTTCATTTTCTTGTACCTTCTTATAACCAGTATGAGAACATCTTTTTCAAAAAATAGTTTTCAATAAACAGATGATAGATTGTTTTACATACTTACTGCATTCTGATTTCCTGACACAGACAGTATCCGTGCCCTATAAATACACCAGATTCAGGCAGGCAGCAAAGCTATTAGGCCCATGAAAAATTACTGCATTGTCTTTCAGAGCATTAAGCACAGCCCACTTTGATCTATGTTCTAATGCAGCTAAAAATTGGTGTTCATAGGGCAAAAATGCTTTTCTTTGGCTTTATAACTGATGGTTTTTGCAAAGTCAGACTTAGTCATTGTTAGGAAACATGTGGAAAGGGTGGACCATGATTGATGTTGGCCTCCAACTGGGTGTATATTTTGAAGATGTTCCCAATTTTGCTATCAATTTCAAGATCTTGTAATGACCAATAGCACTTTCAGTGATGTACTAGCAGAATGAAATTAGACCAAGAAATAATTTAGGAGGTGTACCTAACCCAGCATCAGCTCGTTTTCCCATCAGTCATTGCTTAACAAGACAAATCAGGGTATTTTCTTTTCACATAACATCACTGGAGTCACTCATGGCCTTTACTGATCCTATGAAACAGGTCGGAGGAAGGAATAAATAAGAATTTATATATACTTTGAAGTACAGTTTCCCAGTTCTTTCATTAGGTAGGATTAAACAGATTTTATAGAATTTTCTTGACTTTCTTAAGTTGAATTAACCATTGATAAGTGTCATTTGAGGTCTTTCTCCATAGCTTTATTAGCGATAGCATTGCAAGGAAGTGAAAAGGTATAAAGCATTATATAACTTTTATTTTTTTGTGTGGCATCTTTCCCTTAACTGTGATGATATTTTGCTTTATTCACTTGCATGCTAGATTACAGTGATGCTTCCCACTTGGACTGAACACTTGTTTGTGTGTTCATGGTGTTTGATGTTGTGTTCCCTGTCCTAGGTCTTACTTTGTGTGCTTTCAATTATTAGAATTTATCACAGCTGGTCCGTTCCTTCTTCAGACACTTCCTTCTCTTGGCTCCAGGGTCAGTCCCATCATCTTTTCCTTCCCTCTGAGTGACCACTCCATCTCTTGGATGTTTCCTCAACATCTTCCCAACTTCTAAATATTGGAGTGTACCAGACTCAAATGTTGGGCTTGATTCCATCTCTGTGTATAGTCACTTCTTTGCTGATCTCAACTACTCTCATAAATTTTGTGCCGGGTGGATTGAAACTCAGATTTTTCCCTCGATGTCCGGCCCCACGTATATAACTCTCTCTGTAACATCTCCATTTGGTATCTGAATGCAGACTCATTATTTAATCTAATGCTGTGCTGCAAAAAAAAATTTCAAGTCTTCAACATCTCAAAAATGGCGATGCCATTACTCACTCTAGGAATTCAGGTAAAGCATCTTGGCATCGTCTGTAAAATTTCTTTTCTTCCATTCTAAATATAGGCCTTCATCAAATTCTGCAGAGTGTCCAAAACACCCCAAAAGTGGCCAGTTATGAACACTTCCATCCTGACTATCCTGATCCAAGGTACTATTTATTACCTCTCATCTGGAGGAGGAAGAGAAAAGAAAAAGGAGGAAGATCAGGAGGTTGGCTCTGACCACTCCTCTGTTCGGGTTCCTTTGGAGGTGTTTTGTGTTACGCAGAGTGAAAACCCTGCATGATGGCCTTTGTTCTTCTCTACCTGTTCCTCTTGTCTTTGTTTACTTATTCTCACCTCTGGGTAACTCTCCACTCTATCTAGTAGCTTCCTTGCTGCTCCACCAAACACTGGCTCATCTCAGACCTTTGCATCTTCCTGGGATGCTTGACCCCGGCTGTCTTAAAGACTTCTTCCTTCTGTTGTTTAAGGTCTCTGATCATGAAACATCTTGCTAGAGAGAACCCTCAATGGCCACCCTGCAGTAACCCCCTCTCACCTGCTTTTTACCTCATGGAATTTATCACCACTTGGTATTTCTTTATGTGTTTATATTGCCTTTAAGAGCAACAAATGAAGGGCTCAAATCTTATCTATTTAGTTCACTGCTGCATACGTCACCTCCAGCAGTGTCATAGATACCAGTGACTATCTGTGGAATAAATAAGTGTCATCTGAAGTTGAATATGCTTAAAAGGGGATTTAAATACAAAGCAAGTCTTAGCACAGAATCCAGTAGGTGTAAGAATGACTTGAAATAGAAGCAGATATGTACGATCACAATATGTAATAAAAATTACTATTCATTTGTGTGAGGGAACAGGTTATTTTCAGGAATCGGTTAACATTTTCTGTAAAGAGCAAGGTAATAAGTATTTCAATTTTGTGTGCCTCTATCACAATTATAGTAATGGCTACAAGTTGAGGAGCAGTTGATAATATGTAACTGAATGGCTATGGCCAGATTTAACATAGGAGCTGTAGTTTGTGGCCCATGGATTATTAAATTAACTAATTAATTAGCTTTATTAGAATTGTAAATTTGCATGTTTTATTCACTGATGGATCCTACATATGCAACAGCTTCTTGGCATGTAGTAGGCACTCAAAAAATTGAGTAAAGGCAAAATAATTGTTGAAGACATTGGCTATTAGGAGTTAAATGAATTCACATTATATAGCAATAAGGCCAAATAGATTTATAAATGAAAATAAAAATGGATGGAAGGGTAAAGGAATCTTTATCTGTCCTGGGATGAGAAAGGCCTTTTAAAGCATGACAACAGTGGGTGAAATTGGCCAAGCTAAATCATAGCTACTTCATTGCTTAAAAAGTTAGTATTTAGATACATAGAAACATCACAAATTAAAAATTTTAAAAACTACAGATGGAAAAAATTACTATACATTTTTTAAAAAGGAACTAATATCATATAAAGAATTTATACACATGGTCAGGGACTGTAGTATGCATTTGTAATAGCAGAACTGGAGAGGCTGAGACAGGAGGATTATGAGCTAGAGGTCAGCCTGGAGCGACATAGAGTTTAACACCAGCCTAGATACATAGTGAGCCTCTGTCTCAAATAATCTAAATAAATAAATGCTTATTTATAAGTGCTAAATAAAATTTTTAAAACAAATACATTAGTAAGAAAAACACAATCTAACAAGAAAGTGGACAAAAACATATATTGTCATTTATAGAAGAAGAAATACAAATAGTAAACCTCTTACAAATGTTCAAATGTTAGTAGTTTAACAATATATATAGAAGGAAAATAACATACAAATTAAAATTTAAGAGTGAAAATATAATATTCAATATTGCATTTAACATTATGTTTCAGGTATGTATTTATGTATTTACATACCTAATAGAAGAAAGTACAGTATAATTTTATACAGTCTTTCTAAAAAGCATTTTGGTAATTCATGAAAAAAAATCCCCTTTATATCTTTGTAATGTATTGTGTAATTTACATCCCAAGAATCTATCTTTTGGAAATAATTTGAAATGCTATCAAGAATTTTTGGTCAAAGATGATCAACTTACTTTATGATAATATACAGTAGCAAATAGTTTAAATATTTAACAATAGAGAGATTGTGTTAAATAAATCATGATATATCTGTAAGATGGATGCGTGTGCCACTGAGATTATTTTTAAGGGTTTTCATTGAATGAAATGCTAATAAAATGTGCTAAGTATAAAACAGGATACAGAACTGATTATCTAGAGTGATTTCAATTATGTGAAAAATGTGTATAGCAGAGCAAAATGATTAGAAGATATCAAAATGTAACCATGGTTTATCTAAATTGTAGGACTATGGATAATTTTTGTTTCTTGTTTTATATTTTTTCAGAGTTCCTACAGTTAACATATATTGATATGAAGAAAAAGTTTTTCTGTTTTTGATCAGTATAGAATTCTAAGAGAGCCACGTGTATGAGCTGATGACGCATATAAAAAGTTGTTTTGCTCTCATAAACAAAGAAATACAAATTAAAATAAATAAGATAACCTCAGATATTTAGAGGAACATTTTTGTTGTCCTTGAAGCAGACTAATTGATCTTTAGGACATATGGTCTGTCATCTTTTTAATCCAAAGTGTGTTTTTGGTACTAGGGCATCCCTGCCTTATAGGGCAACTGCTTACCACACCTGGCTGTGGAAATTTAAATTTGAACTAGGCGTAATTAAGTAAAATTTAAAAATCCAGTTCCTCGGTTACACTAGCTATGTGTCAGGTGCTCAGGAAACACGTGTATCTGTGAGTTCTGTATTGAGCATCACGGATTCAGAAAATTCTGTAAGGCACTGCTCTGGTGTATAATTTGCTTGACACAACTGTCATCTTTGGAAGGGTAGCTAGCAGTCACTTTGCTAGCAGAAGAGAGGAGAGATATTGCATGTGCCAGGGAGGAATTCAGACATAATTATATCTGAAAATTTCACTTAATATATGTTTATTCACATAGTTAACTACTTAAAAATATGTATTAAGTGCCAAGGTGCTGGGCATGTGGTGGTGAGCAAGATACACCAGTTCCTGGTGTCCAGGAATAGATTACCCTTCTTCCAGAAACCTCCATGGCTGCTTCCTCCTTCAGTTCTTCATCAAAATGTTGCTTTTCCTGTTTGTTTTTTTTTGTTTTTTGAGACAAAGTTTTGCTACCCAGTTCAGGCTGGCTTTGAACTCACTATGTAGCGCAGGCTGGCCTCGATCTTGTGGTGATCCTCCTGTCTCGGCCCCCTAAGTGCTGGGATTACAGGGGTGCACCACCAAGACCCAAAATGGTGCTTTATACAGAAATGTTACCCAAGCAATTTAAATAAATGGCAGCCCATGACACTCCTTGCCTCTTCTGAAGCATTCTGTCTGTGACTTGCTCCTCTTCTTTATTGCTTATTAATTTCTCTCTCTCTTGACCATTAGTATATTTATTAATTTGTCTATTGTGTCTCTCTTCATTAGAATAAAGGATCTAATATAAAGGGGGACTTTGGTTTGGTTTGCTAGTAATTCCTAGTCTAATATTTACTTTTAAATTTAATAATTTATGTCCCTATATTATTGGCCATGAGATTTGGTAAGTTAATAGTAAAATTCATCTGGAAGTAGAATAAGGGAGATATTTTATTTATATTAATTTTAAATTTTTTTTATTTTAAAGAGAATAAAATCAAACAAAACAAAACCAAATAAAGTCAACCAGAACAGAACAATGAAAGTGATGCAGGATTTCAAGACAAAATCATAGGAAATCAACAATGGCTACCATATGGTCTTTTTTTCTTCAAAGTAGCTGTCCATACCATCAGACATAATAAAATCAAACAAAACTAAACAGAATAAAACCAATCAAAATAAAAGAATGAAAGCACATTTTAAAGAGAATAAACAAATAAAATAAAACAGAATATAGCCAATCAAAACAAAACAGTGAGTGATACAAGACTTCAAAACAGAACAATGGGAAATCAACAATGGCAGCCATAATGCCTCTTTTTATCTTCAAAATTGTCACCCATACCATCCGACATAACAAAACCAAATGAAACAAAACAGAATGAAACCAATCAAAACAGAACATTGAATGAAACAAAACAATAAACTAGAACAAAACAAAACAGTGAAAATGATATTGGATTTCAAAAACAAAACAGAAAGAAATCCCCACATTTGCTACTCTGCACCCTGTTATCCTCTCAATAGATGCCCAGACCACCCGTCTCAGGCCTGCAAAGTCAACCAAACAACAGGAGCATCTGGCTGCCTTGGTACCTCAGATGCTATCAACTCATCCTATCCACCAAATAAGCTGGTTGCTTATGGGGGATGGGGGAGAAGGTGTTCTTGTTTCCCAGCCTGCACACTGGTCAGCCCACAGGAAGGGTGAATTGGCTTCTAGTTCTTCTTGTTAATCCTCCCAGGCACAGCATGGCTTCCACCAACTCATGGGAAGGGCAAATTTGGCTTGTTTTCCTCCCAGGACTTGCATGGCTTGCTCTAGAAGGGAGATACTTTAAAAGATAGATTTGTTTTTCAAAGTTGTAAAACAGTATGAAGTATGAATCACTTCACTTTCATGAATTGTGTTAAGATACTTATAAAAATTATGATGTGGCCAGACATGGTGGTATACACTTGTAATCCCAGCACTTGGGAGGCTGAGGCAGGAGGATTGCCTTGAATTCAAGGGCAGCCTGGGCTACATAGTAAGTTCAGTGCCAGCCTGAATTACACAGATAGATCCTGTCTCACAGAAACAAAACAAAACCATGGTCTGGCTTAGGGAGAGAGTAAATAAGTACCAGTAATCACTGACACACGGTAAGACAAACCTCGAGTAAGTTAAGGGTGAGGCAGGACATTAGCAGTTCATAAGTGCTAGGAGGACAGTGGAGTATCAGTATGGAAAAATATCAGAATCTGTAAGTTAGGTCCCCTAAAGCATCAAATTCTGTTTAGAGTTAAAAAAACTAGGATAAAAACATAGATTGTCTTTTCCTTTCATAGAAGAAAGGTTTGGTCATATTAAATAAATAGTATTGATCAAAATAAATAATAATGCCTGAATGTTAAAAATAAGTTTACATAAGGAAAGACAATGAGCTATATATATTAAATAAAGACACAGAACGTGAAATCTAAAAACAGCTATGTAAAGTGTACTACACTGATACATAGTGTGCAGTTGTTATCCAGGCTTTTGGAAAGTGATTTAGAGAGTCTGAATTGTTTGCACATGAAAGAAAACAGAAATGTAATGAATATATGAAAAACTATGCAGCCTTGCTAGCAATGTAAGAAATGCAAAATAAAATAACTATCGTTAACTTTGACAAAACTAATAAGCATTTGTAGTTGGAGCAGTCAATTCAGGTAAGAAATAGCCTATTTTAAGAAATACGAGTAGGCACAAGGGAACCAGAAGTGATAGGAGAGTACCCAGGAACTGGGGACAAGGCAAAGGTGTTATCACACAGAAACCAGATAAGGCAAAGGACAGTCCAGTGCTCCTGGTGCCCGGGAAGTTTAGACCCAAGAAAGAAGGGCTATGAGAAGGGCTGGACCGTAAGCTCTGGGCAGGGAGAGGAGATGGCGATGGAGCACAGTGAGAGAAGGTGGTGGACTTCCTCCCTGCCTTCTCTCTTATCTGCCAGCGCCTCAGATGAGCTGACCCCACCCAGAGCCCAAAAGCAGGAGCTTGCCTGTGGGAATGTGGGGACATCCTAGGTATCCATAGATACCTGGCTGATGGCATTGGAAATTTATTATTTTGATATTCGACTCAGAAAACAGTTTAAAATTGTGTACATATCCTCTTCGAGTGATTCTTCCTTTGGGGAAATAGACCAGCAAAATCTGAAAGTAAAATCAGTAATTGTGCACAATTCCTTGTAATAGCTAAATGCATAGATAGATAAATCCACACAAAAGACTAGCAAGAAGGAAATCACTAAGAAGATGATTTGTAATTGTGCTAATGTGTACCTTACTTAACTTATTCCAAAAACAGTTTAAAGCATGATGGTGCACTAAAAGGATGGAATAAATATACAGCCTTTTAAAATAAGTGGTTGGGTAATGGCCGTATGTAGAAATGTTTTATAGGGAGCAATATCATATCATTAATATGTGCCAACAGATTGAAACTTTAAAGATATATGTATTACACATAAAAAAACACATCACCATGTAATGTGATTTAATTCTATTTGAGCCATTTTCTATCTTTGTTGTAAAGAGGCGATAAAAATAAAAGACAAGATAAAGAAGTATTCTACTATTTATGAGGTTCTTGTTTCCTGAAAAGTTTTCAAAGATTTTAATAAGAAAAGTCACTTCCTACATTTCCTGGCTACCCATAGCACTATAGTGTAGGATATAGGGCGAAAATGTTATCATTCATATGTGGCAGCAAAATATCTTGAGAAGAGGGATAGGTTCTGCATGGTTTTGTAAACACAGGATTTTGTGCAAAGCTTTTGTCTAGAAATAGATTACTTTTATTAATCTACTGACTGGAAAGGAAATTTCTGGGTGATGCTCTAGCTATTGTCCAGTTACATATAATGGAGTGTGATATTGTAATAACTCCCAAGAGCCCCATATAACTGCATGAGATATCTTTGGATAAAGAAGATGGTTGTTTGGGCTGGTTATACCAGACATGTCAGCTACCTATTTAACTTTAAGACAGTTTTAGGCTTAATATCAGAAAAGGTCAGTGTAAAAGCCAGTGCTAGAAAGTTACTAAAAGAACGAAATTCTAATTCATGTCCATCACGGGAAAATCAATTTTATGTTAGTTATGAGATCACAATTAAATTTTAATATTAGGTTACAGTGGTCCATAAATTTAACCTGGTCGACAGTGAATCTGAAGGAAAAATAACAGTCCTTAGTCTTTCTTTCATTTTTAAAATTAATCGATTTTGCAGTTATCTGAGGTTGTCAGAAGTTAAAAACATGCAATGGAAAATTTCAGAAATAAGCAAATCTGTAAGTTTTACATTGCATGCCATTCTGAAAATTGTGATGAAATCTCAAACCATCCTGAGTCATCGCAGGATCTATGGGATAAATCATTTCTTTTTTTCAACCTATCCGTACTGCATATGCTGTCTACTTGTTAGTCACTTGGAAACCCTTTCTGGTATCATAGTACCCTGCTGTCACTGTGAGCATGGTTCCTGTAACTTTTACTTAATCACCACGCAAGCATGTAAGAACAGGAGGTTGGCTATTTAGATACGCCAAAGAGAAATTATAAAGCACTTTCTTTAAGTGATAAGGTGAAAGTACAGTAAAATACTCAGAGAACGCTTTCACATAACATTCATTATAGTATATTGTTGTAATCCTTCCATCTTATTATGTGATTGTTGGTAGTCTCTTACTGTCCCTAATTTATGGATTAAAATTTATCATAGATATGCATGTATAAGAAAAAGCATATACTGTATAAGCTTTGGTGCTATCCATGGTTTCATGCATCTACTGGGGGTTTTGGAACAAATTCCCTATAAACAAAGGGAAGAAGCTATGTGGAAAATCTTTGATGCGCCAGGCATTGTTACATGCTGTGACAACAGCTAAGTTACATCATTTGACTTACTTTGTTTCTTTTAATTATATCATTCCCTAAAATAATGCTATGATATTAATTATACTGAAAAGCTTTTAGTTTTAATAACATCATCAAGTAGGTATCATGCTAGATAAGGAAACAGTGAACTGCCCGAGAAGGAAACAGCTTAGACATAACCATGATTTCTTCCTTCTTCCTCCCTTTTACAAATGTGGCTTCAGCATGTCTATTTTACAAGCCCAAAACACTGGAACACATGGTTTAAGAAGGAAACTTTTCCCTGTATGAATTTGTGAGGAAAAAATTTTAAAGCAATATTAAATTAAGTTACATTTACTTATTCTTTTGATTAAGCACCTTATGGGAAAGACAAAAGTGACATAAAAATTTGGATTGCCTAAGAACATCTGGAACAGATGGCCACCATATTTACCCACCATGCTTTGCGAGCGTTTGAACTTTCTGTCTCAGTCTCAGTATTCCAATCTTTCCCCACACCCTCTGCTCTCTTGCTTTCCCATCTTTGTCTCCTTTTATATCTCCGTATTTTCTGTGTGTTTTTCAAAGTCTACCTTGACACACTTTGCAATGTATATTTTTGCAAACTGGCCAGTTTGTGCCCCATTTGTTTGTACGTAAAGATCCTAGGGGAAAGCAGGGCTGTCCTTTCCTGACCCTTCCCTGGCTCCAGTGTGGTGCTGTGTCACTTTGCCTAGGCTGCAAAAAAACCGCATCCAAATGTCCTCTTTCATGCTCCCCAGATAATCTGTGTGTGGGAAGTCAGAGTTGTAGTAAAGGGTTTGACTTTGTCTACGCTCACTGTCCTATTTTCCTTTCCAGATAGTTCCTGTGTCTCCCCTGTCCCGTTTGGACCAGTTCTCTTAAGGGAAAATGCCTGTATACATAAACCACCGTTAATTGTGCTCACCACATCCTTTTACTTATAATGCCCATTTCCTCTTTGACTTCCTCACCTTAAGTGGGAAAGTGTTTCACAGGAGAACCATGCCTGGGGACTGAGAGGGAGGTTGGCGCACAAGAGAAGGGAGAGGGGAAGAAAGAAGACAAATACCAGGATGAAAGTCAGTGGAGGAATTCTGAATTGACCCCCACTGAAATGACCATCCAACTTGAAGGAGAAGCTGTTGCAAAATGATACAGTTCAGTGGGTTTGAGGAAGAAATGTTTCTATTCAAAGCAACATTGAAAAGCATAGAAACTGCCATGGAGGGCTATTGCAGGATGATTATTTAGAAGGTTCCAGAACTGAGTTATAAATGTAAAGATGTGGTGAAACATACGGAATCGTTTCTCTCCAGGTTTGCAACACAACTACTGACAGGAAACACGCAGACGTCTCCTTGGAGAAGTGTGTTACTGAGTCCATCATGAACATCGTGAGTGGCTTCTTCAATTCTCCCTTCTCAGACAACAGTACCAGCCTCCAGGTAACTTGACCGAATACCATACAGAAGCATTTTGTAGGACTTTCCCCCTTTGCTTTGGTAATAAGCCTCTGATGTTCATTATTGTAAATCTTTCATCTGGTCAGGAAGTCATATCCAACATTTCTAATTATCACTGTTCTATCATATTCTTTACTCATATGTCCCTTTCTGAGTTTACCAAACTTTAGCTTAAATAAAGGGACCTCGTCTTCCAATTGAATTATGTTTCCTCTCTAAGCAGAATAAGACTTTTCAGATCTGTTTGTTAAATGTTTGCCAATTGTTGAAACAATGGTATAATTCTTTAAATGGATAGGCATTCTGAATCAGAAGTTCTACTTTAGCATTATTTTATTCTAAAATAATGAGCAGAAATACATATATTAATATTTTCATCCAGTTATTTTTAATACTTAAAAATTGTTGTCCACTTTGAGTATCCACTATGGGGGAATAACTAAATTAATTATGGAATATCTATGGGGTGGATTATTATAAAGCAATTAAAAATCATGTTTTAAAAGGAAAATGATTGTGGAGTAATATTCAGCCACAGAATTATATTACTGTATCATCCAAATTTGTTTGTGTAAAAGATGCATATGTATCTATGCACAGAGAAATTCAAGATGTACATAAAACCAGCCTACTGGATCCACTGGCTTTTTATACATGCATCCAATCAACCTTGGATCAAAAATAATGGAAAAGAGTTATATCTGTACTGGACATGTGAAATACAGCATAACAATGATTCATATAGCACTTACAATGCATTGTGTTATAAGTAATGTAGAGATATTAAAGTACAGTCTAGGGAAGGATGTGCACAGGGTATATGTAAGTACTAAATAATTTTCTATGAAGAATTTGAACTTATTGAACTGCAAGGTGGGTTTTACCTCCTTGGTGGGGGTACCTGGACCAAGATTCCCACAAATACGAGTAATAAAAATATCTTTCATTGTTGATACTGATCATCTCCACATTAATGATCATTGACTATTTTTATTTCTGTGGTCCTGGATAGTGTTTCTTTAGTGAAACCTTTTAAACCAATAGTTAGGCAAGGAGGAAATTGTTTTTGTAATTCAAAATGTCTGTCTGCTCTACTTAACCATCATATATAACCAAACCAGTCTAGAAACCTCCTGTGTTTGTGCTTGGGAATAGACAAGGGTTTATAAAAAGTATTAAAATTAATTTAATTTGCTTCAAGAAATGGCATGTCTTTTGACAAAGAACATAGGTAAAATGCAAGTGGGGGATTTTCTAGAGTGTCTTTATGGTGCTGCTCATGAAGTGGAGGATACAATAATTGTTGAATGACACATTTATTAAGTAGCACGGACACTTGGGTGACTGCCTGTGTGTTATTTCGATGAACTTTTCTGATAATTTATCCCACTTCAGCAGCACTACTTTCCTACTTTCTGTTTTCAGACACATCAGCCAGTTTTTATTCAGCTACTGCAGTCTGCCTTCAGAATTTACAACTGCACCTGGCCAAATCCGGCACAGAAAGCTTCGGTGGAATCCTGTATTAGAACCCTGGCTGAAGTGGGTAAGTGCGTGGTGTCCAGTATGACCGAGTTATGCATCCCTTGAAGAAACTGGGCCTTTGTTTAAGAGCAATACACACAGCTTTCTGTTTTACGACTTAGTAAGAAAACATGTATGGTTTCTGAAATTTGAAAAGCAGTGATCAGCAAATGACTCTGAGTATTGTAGACTGTTTGGGAAGGGGATATATTCCTATTTCTAAACTTAAAAGTAATATTGCATGTGACACATATACTTGCAGTTCAATAAGATATTAAAGGAATCACTTTAATTCATTGTTAGCTCACATTTCATTGTGGAATTGGGTGATTTATTAGCAGCCTGAATTCCTAAGACATTCCTATGACAGCAGGTCTTTTAGAGGGAACTTTAGGGTTCCAGTGTTGTTTGAAATCCGTCAGTATTTACTGAGGGCCTATTGTATGCTGAGGGCTTCAGAAATTACAAATGAATGAGAAAAAAGAGAATTACAAGGTCTCACAGATTCCTGTCTGTGTCCATGTGTGAGCATCTGTGTGTATCTGTGTGTGTGTATGTTTAGGTTAATGGTTGAGGAGAGGAGAGAGAAGACATACAGACTTTGTGCCACTGAGAAAAGAAAAAAAGACTCGATTATTCTCGTGGTTCTGTCAGCATTGGGAAGGACAGTTTATATCGTGTTTCCTTATCTCATTTAGTCCTTAGATAAGGTCTTTGATTATTTATATTTTACAGTTAAGAAAACAGAATTATTTGAGTTGTGTAACTTGGCCAGGTTAATAGTGTGTGCTCAGTAAATATGTGATAAATGAATAAATGATTTAACTAATTAATTACTGTTTTAAAATTTTTAGTCTTTCCCTCTATCTGCAGTCTGACCTATGTGATTATATAGTAACAAAATTAAATGATGACACCGATTTTTATTAGAATAAAATTTAAAAGCAGTTTTAACCAAATGGAAATTAGTAAAACTAATAGATGAGTAATGTAGTTCACCAGTGTAATCAATTACAAATATTATATGTAATGGATTTTCTGTATACTATTAAAAATGTGAACAAGTTATTATTCACAAGACATAAGTATATTAAATACTTAAGAGTAAATTTACAAAATATAAGAGAATGAAATTAAAATGCCTTATTGCGGAATATAAAAGGTTTGTGTAAGTAGAGAGATATACAATGTCTGGGATGGAAAACGCAGTTGGTGAAGATGCATTATCTTCAAGTAAACTGCAAGTGGTCCTAATTTACTTAAAAAAATTGCTTTTTTAGGATTAATATTCCTATTCTTCTAAGAGCAACAACAGATTCTATCCATCTCACTTCCAAAATACCTGTTTTATTTTCTCCATGAGTCACCCTTGTTCAGGTCCTTCCCTTCACATGTGGATTACAGAGGAATTTCCTTGTTACATTCCCACTTCTACTCCTGCCCCGTGTAATCCATTCCCTAGCAGCAGTCAGAGAGATCTTCACAGGCAAAGCAGATTATATTGCTTGCCTACTTAAAACTCACGACTGCACTTGAAATTTGTACTCTTGACCGTGGCTGACAAAGCTCCTCCCTCATCTGCTCTTTATTTCCTCCTGTCCTCTACCCATCTCCCTTCACCATCCTCTACCTCTGCTTGACCCACACTGTCTTTCCTTCTGTGTCTCTCACCTCCACCAGACGTGGGCTCGTCTCACCTCAGGACATTTGCTTGTGCCATTCCCACGGTTGGAGCCTTGTCCTCTGGATTGTCATTTCCTGCTTTCCTCTTGTCAATCAGATCTCAGCTCAGAAAATCAAGTGCTTGGTGGCATATCCAAGAACCCTACCTGTGTGGCTCAGCTTTTCCTGCCCTTTATTACATAATTCCATTTCCCTCCTAGTGTGTATCACTATTAGAAAGTGCCTTGTTTGTCCTTATTTATTGTCTGCTTTCCCCATTACAGTGTATAAACTTTGAAACAAAGCCTGCATTTTTCACCACACAGGCCTAGGAGTGTCAGGTGCTGAATAAGCAGGTTATTACATGTTTGTTGAGTGACAGTAATCCATGGGCTAGGTATTTTGCATATAATGAAACATAGGTATAGAAATATTATGTGACTTGTCCAATTGATAAGTAGTTGAGTTGGACTTAAAATTCAAGTTTCTCTGAGTATGGAGCTTATCAGATACCATGTTGCCCTTTTTGTCTTATGTATGCCAAGGAAGCTCTAATAAATAAATAGAACCATGACACTGGGTTGCTAGTGTCAAAAGGCAAAGTTACAAGGAGTTTAGTGTCAGCCTCTCGCTGACTTTTTGTGTGTGATTCTAGAAGCAGGTAGCATGTCGTTCTATAACAGAAGATGAATTTTCTGTTGAACTGAGGCAAAGGTAGGCTTTGTAAACAGAAAAGGCCTGAAAAATCTAGACACAGGGAGCCAAAAGCAGACTGACCCTTTCAAAGTCATTTTCCTTACACAGTAAAGACAGAGGGGCCTCCTTATCGTGCAGAGCAGGGCCCTTTTTGATTGGTTGCTGAGAATCTTCCGTTTGCTTGGGAAGCTGGCCTGTTTCAGAGTTGAGTTTGATTTTGTGGTGCTAGCGTGAATGAATGACTCCTTTCTGGTTTGATCTGTTCTGCTGAGGCCTAGGGCAGGAGCTCAGTCCAAAACAGTGGCCTCCCAAGAACTTTACCTAACACTGACTGGGCAGGGATCTGTCTGAAGTTTTACAACGCAAACATAGACATTTTCATGTTTCAGCAACTGTTTAAAAATGCATAGAGACACTAAAAGTTAACACAGTTCAAGTATGTAAGAATCTATAATATTAAGAGAACAAAAAATGTACATGTTTAAAGTCAAGAGAGTCCTCTGTGTTTTGAAAGCTAATTTTTTGGGGCCTTTTATGAATTGGCAAACATTCCTATAAGTGCAAATAACAATTATAGTTACATTGACATAGCATATTGTGATTTGTAAAGTGCTCTCAACTTTACACAATTCATCTATCATTATCAAAAGTACTTCATTCTCTTCCATATTTGTGCCAAATACAAAAGGTAGTGAAAAATCAGCAAAAGCCACCACTGAATTAGGACGTAGCTGCTAAGGGCAGCAAACGTGAGTTAGTGTTAGTCTGGTGAACTCTGTGGGGTGGATGTAATTCTTAGTCCGGTTTCACAGATGGAGAAATGAGGTAAAGAGAGGTCAGGCAACTTGGCTCCAGGTGGCACAAGTAGACGGGTAGAACTAGGATGTGAACCTCTTTGAACTGACATGATAACAGGCATTTGTGATCTGCTATCACAAGTCCCTTTAAACAAACATATTCTCTGTTTTATACCTGTCTGACCAAAATATGTACCAAAATGGTAGTGTTAAACTGCATGTGAGGCAAATGCATAATTTTTAAGAAGTATTTTTGATAAAACATCATAAGCTTTCAGAATTGAAGTTTGGATCAGTTGTGAATTTACCGTGTGTATTGTTAGATTTTCCTGATAAAACTTCCCAAGCTTTTTAAAAGGCTGAGGTGCTTATGAATGAGTTGAATCTGTAGAAGTGACTGATACCTACCTCCATTGTTACACCTTCTTCTGAGGTGTATAGAAGATGAAATTAGTTTTACAAAAAAGTTCTTAGATGATAATCCATGATGATTTAAATGTTGAGACTATGAGCTTTTTGTCTGTAACAATTTTTTTGAATCTGTCATTTGAATTTTTATTTTATTTTGCCTTACTGTATTTTTGTTTTAAGTGGTTTGAGTTTTCTCTTATCTTCTGTATACCCTTGATCAGTATATGATCCCTACAGACAATTTTCATGGTTTTATTTTTTCCATTTTGAGTTGAAAACTTTGAGCTATCTGGAATATATTTTTCTTACAAGGCAGATGGTATGGAGTCAACCTTATTTTTTCCAGTTGACTAGTGAGGGGTTCCAAGACTAGGTCTTGAATCACCCATAAAACAATGTATGTATCTTTCAGTTTGAGGCATAATTGAGCCATCAGCACCAAACAGGAAATTTGCATTTAGTATCTTTAGCATACTTCCTGTTTAGAAGCATAGCGCTTCTGTACAGATTTATCCTGGGCACTTGATACAGAAAAGGTACCACAATCTGTGTGTGCTTTTGCACTTTCCTCATCTTCCACTGCTGAAGTTCTGATGGGGCCGTGCAGAGCGCCTGACAACCAACCAAGTTTCCTAATTAGTGCCTACACTTTCTGTTGCCTTTTCCCCCTGTCAGTGTATCTATCTCAGCATTTTCTTTTTCCCGTGGCACCTATCACTGCATTCTGTGTGTTCTCAGAGATTTCACTCTGGCAGATACCATCAGTAATTCCATCTAATTAAAACCTTTCACATGATGTGCAATATTTAATGAATAATAATTAGAAATAGATTTTGATTACATCTTAAAATCACTGTGAAGTCTTGTCATAGCCATAGGATTTTCAGGATTTATAAGCCTAATTAGAAGGTTAGCTTCATAATAAAAATACCTGCGAATAAAGAGAACTCATTTTAGAGAACTAGCTATCTCTAGTTAAAGCGCTAGCAAAGATAAGTACATTGATAACAGCCAGCCTTTCTCACATTAGTTTTTAAGGACTCCTTGTCCTCACCTTCTGACAATGTGTCTTTAACAGTGTCTCAGGTGTACTCTAACTCAGCAGTCAAAGAAGATTAATTCTTAAAAACATTTTAAACTTCCACACGTGACCCCTTTTATGAAAGCACACACTTGGAGTTAATGCTGCTGGCCTGGAGAATGGCAGGCTGCAGTAAATTCATTAGCTTTTTCTTACCACTAATCCCAAGAATGTGTCATAGTTCACATTTCTGCATAGTACATATCCTGGAGTTGTTCTAGTTTAATGAAAGTAATCTCAGTTCGGATCATATGTTTGTGCTTATGTTTGAAAAATATTGGTCTAGTGGTTAATGTTCTTGTGCAGTAATAGTTTTTTCTTTACCTAGTTACAAGTTTCTTCTCTGCTTAATTTATTGGTTTGAATTTTTAAATAATATCAGAAAGTTAAATTGGCATTGTCAATTTTGATTTCAGGTTAATATTTATACTATTTTGGAAATGCAGGGAATCTTTTTCAGACCAGCTTTAGAGATCCATATTCTTAAAAAAGTCTAATTATTATCTACAAAGCTGACCTATTTAAGTCAAATACTCTTCCTCAATTGCATACTTGTCTTTAATTGCCTAGAAATTTTGAATTGGCTATTGGCTAGAGTTTACCTTTAGGTGCCAGAGAGTACTATAGTTTATCTGGCTCATTTAAATGGTACAATTTATGCTAATTAAGGAAGCTAGATAGCACCAATTAAAATTGTTCATGAGGGGGTCTCTTCAGCCTGGCTTGTCTCTGGTCTTTTCCATAAAGAAATATGTAGTGCCTTCAATTTACAGGAGAATTTTGGAGTGAGTGAGGTTTCTTGAATTCATTAACAAAGGGTTACATCATTAATAACAGAGGCATGGCCATTGAAATAAATTTCTACTGGTATCATTCTAAAAACCCTTGTTGAATACTTATTTGTTTCATATGCACATTTATTTGATGGTCCATTCCATCTATTGTATTTGATTCCTTTATAAAAGGGAGATACTTCCCAATACCATTCTCTACTGGCTTAAACTTTAGTAAAATATGATTGTAATAGGTTGTGAACAACACTGAAGTTTTAAGTTTTTGTTGCTTAGAAAATAACAGAGGATCACTTCCTACCCCCACCGAGTTGCCGAGGATGGAATTAAGGTCCTTGTGAGGCAAGGGCTGTACCATTGGACCACACCCCCAGCTCTTCTGTTTGATTTTTGCAAATGTTCAGAGCAAACATAGCTTATGAATGAATCAGGAAGAGAAGGAAGAAAGTCTCACTGGGGTTTAATCATGGTGCAGGATTAAGTACTTACAAAACTATCTGCTGCTTGGCAGTGTGGAGACCATCTGTCCTTCAGATGGGACAGGAATGGAGATGGGTGACTGCATGTGAGGGACATAAGTAGACAGAAGTTTGAGAAAAAGAGAAAAAATATATTTATCAGGAATATTAGGAAACCATTCAGTAGGGAAATCCAGGCAGTGGTACAATAGCTTGGTTAAAGCTGTCTTAGAACTGTTAGTCCTCTGGAAACTTTGGTTTGAGTTTTTAATGTATTTGTACTTGTTTTTGTGTTGTTAGTGAGAAAAGTCCATTTTTGAAAGGGTTTTGTGGTATCTTTTAGCACTGGAGAATTTTCACTAGTGTCTTTTCATTATAAAAAGCAAACCAGATTGTTTATTTGTCTCTACCTAGTTTCATTGTATTCTTTCTTTCCCTGTTTTCATTCATTTGAAATGTGTTTTCTGGTGACTATCATTAGGACTTTAAATTTGATCTTTATATTGCTATTTATTGGTTGAACAGCTCTAACTAATGTCATATTTTTCACATTGTGAAAAATAGGCAAATGAGCATACTTCATTTTTATCAAATTAATGACTTTCCATTATTACTTGTGATATCTGTATTATATTTTTCAAATATAATCACATCTCTTACAGACTGATAAACATTACAAGTCAATTATTGCAACTTAAATATTATGTTGCATATTCATTCTTCACTGTATAACCATTTGAGACAAACATGGAGTGCTATGATATTAAAGCTTTTTCACTTAGAAGAGAATTTCCTATTAATATCAAATGAATCTCTTCATTTATTCCCAGCTTTGTTTCCTTCCTCAGGTTCATATCCTGTTGCCATAGTTTCTTATATTCAAGTTGACATTTTCTTGGATTCCTTTCTCATTTTTGGAGTAATCTTTTAAAGAGTTTAGAGAAAAATTTCTGAGTCTTTAAATATTCTAGCATGTTTTCAATGTTTTTTGGTATGCTTGTATGACTGGCCATAACAAATTATCACATGCACTGGTTGATAGCTGAAATGTGGTCCCACGACTTCTAGAGATTAAAGTCTGAAACTGAGGTATTGGTGGCACCATGTTCTCTAAAGGCCCCAGGGAAGTGCCTGTTTGGTGCTTGTCACTTGGCATCTGGTGGTGCTGGCAGTAGTTGGTATTTCATAGCTTGCAGCTGCATAAACCTATTCCCTTCCTCCATCTTCACATTGTATTTTTCTTCTGTGTGCATCTCTGGCCTTCTTCTCATCTTACAATGACACTAGTCAAATTACATTAGGGCCCAGCCTGAGTATGACTTTAATTCAACTTGCTTACACCTTCAAAGAAATAATTCCCAAATACAATCATATTCACAGGTATTACTGATTAAAATTTCAAGCTACTTTGGAAGGGTATAAATCAACCTGTAATGGCATTCTGGAGTTCCATTCTGAATAAGCAAAATGCTTACTTAATCCGGTTCCAACACAGTAGGCCCTTTCAGTTTGGAAACTTACACCTGTCTTCAGCTCAAGGAAATTTCTTAATCATTTCTTCCCATCCATTAGGTCTGTTATTTCTTTCTGCAATTTGTATTTGTTAGTGTTTGACTTCCTGGGTTCACATGCCCTACTTCCTAATCTCTGGTTTATTTTCCCTTTTGATTTTTTTCATGCTTTAAAAGTTTCCTTGATTTCCTTTTCCAGCTTACCAACTTTATTCCTATCCTTTTCTTTTTCACCTACTTTTTGAAGTGTTTACTTGTGCATAAACATGTGTGATTACCTTTTAATTTCCATGATGTCTTTTTTCCTCTGATTTTCTACTTTTGTGGATGCAGTATATACTCAGATTTTCTGAGGACAATAATTAGAATTATCGACGTACTTTTTGCTCTTCCTCCAATCATCTGTTTCCATTGGGGTTCACTGGGGCTGGTTTTCTTTGCAACTTAAATATTATGTTGCATATTCATTTTTCACTGTATAACCATTTGAGACAAACATGGAGTGCTATGATATTAAAGCTTTTTCACTTGGAAGAGAATTTCCTATTAATATCAAATGAATCTCTTTTCATTTGATATTAATAGGAAATATTATATATAAATAGGAAATATTATATATAAATATATATAAATTGAGGGTATAATCATAAGGATGGAGGTCTGTAATCACTAGCGTGGGTCTTCATGACAGTTTTGAGAGTTTGTTTTTCTTCTAGAATCCTTGCATACATAACAGGACTGACTTGGAGTTCTGTGAGTTGGGACTGCACAAATGACACATTTTCCCTTTGTGTGTGTGTGTGTGTGTGTGTGTGTGTGCAAGTAGTAGAAGATAGACTGGGAATACTGGCAGCTGTTAAAATACAGGAGTCTTTGCTCAGGAGTTAGTTTTCGATATATTTTCTTTCTCTGTTGGAACTTCCTTTTCTGTCTCTCCTTTTCGCAAAACCCCTGATGATCTTTGGAGTTACTTCATGCTCTCTTCTGCTTCACTGTCAAGTCCTAACCCTTTCGTTCGGCTCTCTTTCCAGGCAGGTATTCTAATTTCTTCTAACTTTATCTTCTGGGTAAAAACTGCTGCCGCCGACTGCTCTGTTTATGCTAGTCTGAGGGAGGAGGGCTTTACCTTTCCTGCTCTTCAGTTGTGATTCTTTAATGAGTGGCCTGGTGGCTTCCCAAACTCCGCGACAGACCTTGGAATGGTTGGCTGTGCCTTCGAACACCTGTTCTAACTTGAATCTCTTGCGGGGACGTTTCTTCTCTTCCTTCTTTGACAGACTGGTCCCATCCTCATCCTGTCTCACAAAGATGCCCAAGCATTCTTGCCTTCTTGTGGCAAGCATGCCCAGTTTTCACTGTTTTTGTGACATAAGTTTGTTACAATACAAATTCTAGTGAATCACTGGGAAAAAAATTATAAACCTATGTGTCATCCTCCAATGCATATTTTTTACACTCTAAAACTTTTTATTTCTATTCTTAGATGCTATATTGCATACAATTTTGTGCATGTGTATACACATACACACATGCTCACAAACGCTGATTAACTCAGTGAATAGATTGATAGGATTTTACTGTATGTTGTCTCTCTGCTTTCTTATTTTCTTTGGAATCTGGAAAAGTAAAAATTCTCATGGTCGTTTTACAGTGTTTTTCCGCATTAATGCTGTATGAAGTGGATTTCCACATTAGTCACTGAGAAATCAGATAAGTTTTTGAATGTTTAATAAGGCCAGTTCAGTAATTGGTCTGTAGAATTGAAATACTCTCAGGTTAAAAGCTATTGAAGTTATATAAAACAATTTAATGGCAGAGTTTGAAGATTTAATTTTTTCCTTTTTCATTTGTTCTGTGTTCCTAAGAGTATTTGGATAATGTGTCAGAAACTTTGGTCAAATTGAGAGGGAAATATTTTAAATCTTTCTTTTTCAGCAAAAAATCGTGGAATAGCCATTCCAGTGGATTTGGACAGTCAAGTCAATACGCTTTTCATGAAGAGCCATTCAAATATGGTACAGAGAGCAGCGATGGGCTGGAGGCTTTCTGCCCGCTCTGGACCACGCTTTAAGGAAGCCCTTGGAGGGCCTGCTTGGGATTATAGGAATATCATCGAAAAGTTACAGGTACAATGACGACATGCAATGGCATTAATACTTTCTAGGTTCCTGTTTTAAAAATGTGTGTTTCCTGAAGAAGTTATGGTTGAAAATACTAGATTCTCAATGGGGCCAAGCTTAACTTTGCAATTCCCTATGATCACTGGCTTTTTAAAATGCCTATCTCCCAGGTAAAAGTTGCTTGTTATTGTTAGTTATTGTTAATGACTCCATAGGACTTACTGTGTTCTAATATCATGGCTGGGGTCCAGGCATGGAAGCAGTGTGTCTAGTTAGGTTGTTTTGCATTAATTCAGGCAAAGGATGGTGATGGCTTTGCTAAAAGGAAGGTAGAAGTAATAATGAATTTTGGACATGGATGCATTTGGTCATATTTGGTTCAGGGCCAACAGGCTGAATGTATGGATGAATTGTAGAGCAATGGAAAGATGAATCAAGGATGACTCTGAATTTGCTATGATTATATCATTTGTTGATATAGGAAAAAGGAGGTTGGGAGAGAGTTGGAGCTAGGAAGTTTCTTTTGGGAATTTTAAGTCTGAGATACCTAGTGCCAACTTGATAGTTGGATGGGTGAGTGTGGGCGAGTGTAGAAAGAAGTTAGTGTGGAAATACTAATGTGAGGTATTAAAATCATAGAGTTGGATGGGATTTTCTCAGAAGAAATTATAGGTGAGGTTGAGAAAAGTACTCAGAGGGACCAGAAATTGGTAAAAGTATGGTCAAACATCAGTGGAAAATAAAGTGTCCAAGAATTCAAGAGCAGACACTGTTTCAAAGAGTAGGAACCAGTATTGAAATACACAGCAGTGGTTCTGTGAGGTGGGTACAGAAAAGTAACCACTGACGTAGCAGCAGAGTGATGATCCCAGCTCATTTGGAATAGTTGAAGGAGAAAGATCACTTTTGCAGGAAAGGGAAACAAAAGGTTAAAGATGCATTCCCTCTTGGAATCTGTGCTTTAGAACTCACGAGGGTGGTAACTCGCATTGCGCTTCTGGAGCTGAGAATAAGCAGAAGTTTTCTGCTTCGCACAAGCTGCCATCGCTGTGGGTGAATAAATTCTTGCTTAATGTGAGAAGATTTATTTTTGTCTCCTAACAGTTTAGAAATGAAAAGGGGATGCTTTAACTATTAAAGACTGCTTGGGAAAGTATAGTCATTTGTAGTTAAATTTAGAAATATGTCCGTTCGGATGCTTCCAGCTTTAACTGTGGCAATATTCAACTAAAAGTAGCTTAAGCAATAAAGACTGTGTTTACATAGCAGGAAACCTGGGTGGCTTTTCCCAAGTTGGCTGAGTCAGCAGCTTGATAGACCAGGGCCCTAGAGCTCTGTGTTGGCTGTCAGTTTAAGGCTGGTAATCCAAGGTCACATGACAGCGACCTTGCATTTTGGATTCATACCCTCAAGCTGCCTTCAAGATAGGTGTTTTGAAAGAATCTCTCTGCCCTGCAACACATACCTCACTTATTTAGCAGGCTTCACTTGATGTCTCATTGGTTGGGACGGTATTATGCAATCATGCTGAGACCAATTGCTAGAGGAGGAGAATGAAATGCCCGTGCCTGGCTTAAAGGAATCAAGTCGACTGAGCAGAGGGGGCTCGTCTCCTTGGGGATGGATGTTGCTGTCAGATTCAGAAGCAACACTTAGCAAGAAACGGGGCAGAAAGGCTGTTAGGTGACCAAGAGTCTATCAATAAGTGTAATTTGAAATGCCAATGAATGTCACTGAATCCTGTGTAGTGTTAATGTGCTTCAAATAATATATCTGTAAGTTATTCCTTTGGAAGAGATCATTAGTTCTGGGTGTTTGTATTACAATCAAAGACACTGCAGAGTCGTACAGCAGCTCTACTGAAGTTTCCTATTACATCCTTAGGAATCATATGTTTTCCCATCCTTCCTTTATCTTACACGGTAAATGGAAAAAAAACCAAAATCATACCAAAGACCCAGGAAGTATTTCTACATAAAACCAGACTACGAAAGCGCAGATATCTGATGCCATGGAAAATGTGGCCCATCGTCTCTGGAATTCCTAGGTCTCATTCCTGATTGGTGCTTCTTAGGTTTGCCAGATCTCCCAACAGTGCAATCTGACTGAGGTCTTCACTTGGCTTCTCTGGTGCTTTGCATTTTAGGATGTGGTGGCCTCCTTGGAGCAGCAGTTCAGCCCGATGATGCAGGCTGAGTTCTCTGTGTTGGTTGATGTACTATACAGTCCTGAGCTGCTCTTCCCCGAGGGAAGTGATGCAAGAATTAGATGCGGTGCTTTCATGTCCAAGTAAGTGCATACAGTCTGAGAGTCTGCTACTGCCTCCAAACTGAGACAGCCTGCAGTGTTTCTGCTTTTTACTCTTTTGAGATTTAACAAAAATCGGAAAAGCATATGCAAGGCCTAAAATCCATGTTAAGATATGTTCCTCAAATAATTAAATTGAATCACTTGAAATTTTGTTTTACTAAACATCAAGTTACTTTACTGAAATGTACTGAAAATGATTTGTACTATTGGACATCAAATATAATGCAGAATAATCTTAGCTTAAAGAAAATAAAAATACTCTGAGAGAAAAAAACCTCAAAAGAAATTTCCATTGTCCATCAAACCATCAAAACTGTTTCCATGTATCTGAAGACTGATGTGGAAGAATCCAGGGTGGAAGTTTGAGAGGGGAAGGCTTCACTTTTCTTGCAAAGAGAGCTTCCCGACCACAGGAATAGGCAGCATCTTGTCAAGACTAAAAGGAAATCACTGTTATGACTGAGGTTATAATAACCTTGGCTGTGGGTTACTCCTTTAGTATTCAGTAGATGGCCTTTGAAAGTATCATCGCCCAGGTATTAGCCAGTCTGTACATTTCAGAGGTCTGTGATCTGCTCTTCTTCCTCTCCTGCGTGTCCTGTGTCATCGCTGAGCAGGCTGGCTATGGCAACTCTGTATTCTTGGCCTGTGATCCCCTCACATGCCCCCATCGTCTCTCCCCTTCTCATTCCTCTGCTTTATCTGCCTCACTGGTGGTACCTTCCTCTACGAAAACAAAAGGACTTTTAAAAAATATTATAAAATGTGTAAACAGAAGTATAATTTAGAAGACATTTGAAAACATGCTTCTGGTTTACTTCATATTCTTAAATAAAATGCCACTTTTTCTCCTTCTAGCATATGATGTGTGTATGTAACTTGAAATCGCTGCCCTTGTTAAGGTTGAATGTTTCGCTTTAAGGTTGATTAATCATACGAAGAAACTCATGGAGAAAGAAGAAAAACTGTGCATCAAAATCCTTCAGACACTAAGAGAAATGCTGGAGAAGAAAGACAGCTTTGTGGAAGAGGTACTTTTAAAAACTTTTAGTATTAAAAATAATATAAGGTTTCTAGAATGCTGTGATGTATAGTTTACAATTGTGTGATTACTTTAGAGTGGTCTAAATATTTGTTTTATAGATTCTATCTTGGATGCGTGTATAGTTTTCTTCTTTTGTTGCAGTAGACCAAATGACCTTTTAAAATAAATGACCGAAGTGTTTCTATAGATTTTGTATAAAGTTCTTCTTACTAAGCATGCCTATTTTGGCATCTGTTGATTTTTTTCAAAATTATAATTATATATGTTATTTCTGACAATATTATGCCAAGTGTTATAAAATAATGCAATTTTTTGTAAATGAAATAGTCAGTTTCTATTCTTAACTATATTAAGTTCTTTTCAGATGCCTTTCAGGGAAATATCAAGTTATAGATTATAATTGTCAGTCTGTTATTAAAAATGACAGTTTGGGTGCTCATTAAGAGGTAGCTAGCAGCATTTTAATACCCTAGGTAATACACTGAAGTATAAAATATAAATCTAGAGGTTTTTTAAAATTTTGAGCTGTATCTCATATTTTTATATTAGGTATCAAAGAAAATTTGTACTATGCTCCTTAAGAAATTTTTGGTCTGTTTTTACAAATAGTAATCATTTGATATTTTAAAAATGTACAGATCATATTTATTAATTTATAAACATGTTAATTCCAAAAATATTACAGTGTTTTAAAAATGTATTCCTATAGCAAAGGAAAACACAATGAAACTTGGTTATTATAAGAGGGCCATTGCTTCGGAATACTCCATTTGAATTGTACGTGGGTTCAGTCATCAAAATGCCCTCTGCTTTGCTTTGGTTCTCTTCATCATTTAAATTGTATTTGGGAAATAGATTAAAGTTTTGAAATAGAAGATGTCAAGATAACTTTAGCAAACATTTCTCTGACACAGGTTTCAAAAACATGCTTATAAGTTTGAGTAGTATGTTAGGCTTTTATAAAATGTTAAAGTCCCTTGGGATTTTTTGTGATCTTTCTCTGATTTCTTAAAAATATTTCTAGATTTTGACTGAAGTAGTAGATTCTAGAGTAGAAAAATCAAATCAATATACTTTTGGGGGAGATTTACAACAGTAATGGTTTGTAATGGTTAACTGGAGATATGAGACAAATCTTCCGATTTGATGTGGCAGATTATTACTGAATTACTCTAAAGGAAAATAGGAAAGAAATCAAGTAAGATTTTACTTTGACTGGTCAAGCATATTTTAGTTTATCTTCCAGACTAACATCATGTGTTTGCTCTTTTCCATTCTCACTGCTATCACTAGTTTAGGCTTTCACTTCTGTCCAGAAAACCCATGTCCAGTGTCCCTCGAGACCTCCTTGAGGCAGTAGGACTGCTGTTTTCACAACTGCACAGGCACCTCACGGGACACCCCAGGACACAGCATCAGGGACCATTAAGATGAGACTGGGGACATTCATGTATTACCCAGCACATGTAGTATGGTCAACTATTCAGTGCTGGTTGTTGCACTAGGAGGTACTGGAAATACAAACTGAATGACGCAGCTTGCCAGTGGTCACCACTGGGTACAAATCACAGGCTGAGGCAAGAGATCAGGAGAGCCTTTCAGAGACCTCTGTGTGCTCCCCACTGCCAGAACATTTCAGGTCGTCTTGTGTTACCTCTGCTTCTTCCTCCTGTCTTCCTTACCCCCTGTATCTGCAGAGCTCTTACCACATACATCTGCGCCTCAATGCATGCATCTGCCATCCTGCCTTGCTACAATCTAAATGGGCCTGGTGCTGCCTGTGTTATTTGCAGTGGAAAAGCTGATGGGAAGTACTTAGGAGCTGTTCCAGCAACTGGTGATCACTTCTTCAATAGAATTACCCAAGTGCTTCAAGGCTGCGTCTGGATATGTAGTCCAAGCTCTTCGTTGAATAAATAAGTGTCGCCGAGATGCAGAGAGGTTACATGATTTATCTGAGGTCGCGTGGTGAGGGGCAGAACCAGGGCTCAAACTGGACCTCCTACCTCTCTGCCTAAATTTTTTATTTCCTAGATCAGAGGCACCTTTTACAGATTTCGTATACTGATATTAAGAAAGGTTAATGCACTTGTTTCTGGTAGATTTATGGCTCTTTATAATAAAATTTTTTTTGTAGTTCTAGGGATTGAACCCTGGGCTTTTGTACTGAGCTACAACCTCACCTTCCACATGCCTTTAAAAAAAAATTTTTTTTTTGCTTTGGTCTTGCTAAGTTGTTTTGTTTGTTTGTTTTGGTACTGGAGATGAAACCCATGGTGTCTCCAAGAATATAAGATAGACTGTAGCATCTCAAGTAGATAAAGGTTCTGTCAACCTCTAAGAAGATATGAAGTTGGGAGAAATAAGATTGTAAGAAAATAGGAAAAGAAAAACCTAATAGAAACTTATAAGTATTTTAATTTGTAATTATCTTATTTGTTCATTCCTATTGCTTCAAAGGACAAAATAGGAAAAAAAAAAGTAGGTGAAAAATTCATGGTTGTAGACAACTTCCTATTTCTAAGTGTTTTGGAATGAGAAATGTGTTTCTAGCAGTGGGGAGCAGGAGTCACCCCACCTCCTGGGGATTTTAAAGACAAGCATTTTAGATGCACAAAGGTTCAAATATTTATGTGGGAAAGAGACAGGACTAGATGATCTCCACAGGTTGTCAAACACCTGGTGATAATGAAGGTGGGTAAATGACGGGTTTGGGGAGATAGTACTGTCTTAGCAGCCTCAGAAACTGGTCAGAGCTACTCCTGTACAACTCATGGGGAACTCTCAGGAAAAAAACCCCTAATTTTCAGTAGAGGGATGATGGATGGCAGTGTTTTCATAATTGTATGAGTTTCCTGTTTATCACAAATGTATTGGTTTGAAACTATACAAATGTATAGAGTTTAGAGGTCACTGTTGAAAATCAAAGTGTCCAAAGGGATATATTCCACCCAGAGGCTCGAGGGGAATTTGTTTCCTAGCCTTTCTAACTTCTAAGATCTGCTGTATTTCTAAGCTCGTGTGTTTTTTCCTCCACCCCCGAAGTCTGCAGTATAGCAGCTTCTTTCTTCTTCTTTTCTGCTTCTGCCCCAGCGACCACATCTCTTCTTAATTCATTCACATGCACAGAGTCCCTCTGGATCTGCAAGGTGACATGCTTATAGGCTCTGTGGCTAGCAAGAGGTCCTGAAGGCCGGGGTGTGCTTGAGGAGAGCCCATCTGCTGATTATTGGACCTATCCCAAGGATCCTTTAGTGACAATGGGAAAGGACGTCTAGAATGTAGACGCCCATTAAAATTTCCGTGCAGGACACTTAAAATGCAAATGAATGTAACACAGTCTTTTAAAATCTATAGCACTTTGCTGTTTTCAAAATATTTTTGAATATGTTGCTACCTTTCAGCAGCTCTGGGGAGCATGGAGAGCTGGTAGTGTTACCTCCATGTGACAAATGTGGAGAGAAGCCCTGGGAAGTGAACTGTGTGAGGTGTGTGGGCTCCCCAGTGCTCCTGCTCGCCAAGACCGGATCAGCTGCATGTTGCTGTCTCTGGGTTGAAGCATTCCCAAGGGCTTTCTCAGAACTGAAACAAAATACTCACCCTAGATAGGGCTTTTCTTTTCCTCTTTACACTAGCTGTTTTTGTTACATTCAGGACTCAACCTATTTAAACTTAAAATGTCAGTTTAAAAGAAAATCTTCGTATGTATTTCTTTAATCCTCCTGAAGATGCATGAAGAAACAAGCTCAGTTTTTCCCGCCGTACTCTCACAACATGCAGTGTGCAGTGTGGGATTTTACTCACCCACCGCACGGAGCAACACCACAGCAGCTGCCACCAGCCCGACTCCTCTGATTCTGCCCAGAAGAAGGGTCGTGAGCCCCTTTGCCCAGTCCGAGCCTGCCCCGCTCAGGGAGCTTCTGCATGGTCAGCTGTCCAGAAGCTCTCCGGGCTCTGCCTTTTTGAGGTTGTCGTAGAACTTCATAACTGAGTGTGGGTGATTCAGTCACTGGCTATTGGTGATCAGTTTACATCTGAGTCCCACTTCTCACTTGGAGCCTGGGAGGTGGGGATGTAAACTCCAAGCCTCAGATCCTGTCTTGGCCTTTGGGGGACTTGACCACATTATCACATCAGCGTAGGAAAAGGACACATCATTTTGGCGTGTCCAAGGATTTTAAGAGTGGGATGCTAGACCAAATATGTTTCACAGTATCACAGCCTGTGATGCCAGGATGTGTGTGTGTGTGTGTGTGTGTGTGTAGCTGTGCTGGTAATAAATTTAAAAATAGGCCCATAAGGCATACATTTGCTTCATGGTTGAACTTAATGCCTAAATTGCAATTTTTGAACCTTGGGACTTGAAATTTTCTGATTTTGTTGTCTTCCTTTGTGTGGTATTTTAAGGAAATATATTGAAGATATAATTTGTAATTACATTTTGTTTTGTTAGCTTTTATAATTTCTAATATCTTTGAGTACATATGTTTAATTAATAATACTTTAGAATATTCTTTTTTTGTGTTTCTTGCTTTGCATCTAAAAGTCCAAGAGGTACGTTGTAAATAGATAACATCTGAAAAGATTCTTGAAAGAATAATATAATCAAATGAAAGTTTAATTTCCTGTTAGGTGTAGCTATACATAAAGTCATATAGGGATTATATAGTGACTTAAATTTTAGCACTTATTTTTATGCAAGGATGAAATTTGAAAATGGTGTATAGAAAGTCGTCAAGGGGAGAAACTACCAGAGCTCTAGAAAAGTACCCTTAGAGCACTGTAGCCTTAAAGCTATCTTCTTCTCTACTGTTTTTCACTTCATAACCTCGCTATCACAAAAGAAGCACCCGCCCGGTAGGATACGTGTGTGGTGGGGTAGACAGAGCAGCTTGGTGGCAGCACTACACTTTGTTCCTAGGGGCTGAGATCCACTTCCGGGTAGAGGAGGAGCCTGTGTGCATTGGTAGAAATGCGCTGATGAGAGCCGGCAAAAATAAAGGCTGTTCAGAGGCTCAGTTTGGTTTTAATGATGTGGGGGCAAGTTTCCTTCATCTTTTACTACTCGGTGTAATCTTCATTAGGATTGATAGAGCATTAAATTGTTTCAGGAAAAAGGGAGAAACACATATGTCATTAAAGTAGAGATGTTTATAGATTCTAACCCTAAGTATACAATCTGTCTCTGCTGTGTTTTAGAATTGGAAAAGATACTGAGTACTGAAAATACTCATGTTTTTCACTGGTAAATTAAAGTCATTTATATTGTCATCAAAGAAGTTGATATATTTAGAGCAGCCATCATAATTTCCCCTGTGAATATATTTCTACCTATTTATGTTACATAAACACACATAAAATCTACAGGATAACAAAAACTTAGTATAGTTCAGCATTCTTAAGATATTCAGATTTAAAATGCCTTGGAATAGTATTGCAAAGGAAATTTTATAAAAGCTGCTTGTAGATGCTATCCTTTGTTTTTAAGTACTGATATCCAACTAAGGAAAACAAAAAGTTTTTAACTATATTCTTGACAAAACTTGCCTAAGTGTATAGTGGAAGGCATAGACTGTTCAGTGAGATGCTATGGAAAAGCTTGGAGATTTTAAAATGTTCATGTTGACTGGAAACAATATGATAAATCACTGGGGAGCTATTTAAGATGTATTTTACTCACCTACAAATCAGAATCAGAGCCTCCGAGTTGCCTCCATCTCCTCCTTGAATCATTGTTTGAGTTGTTAGTAACCAGAATGTTACTTGCAGAAGTTCCAAGCAGTACTTTGAAGCTGACGTAAGCCCCTTGTGGAAGTCTGGTACCCAGCAAACAGTGTAGCAGCTCTAATAGAGATGCTCCGGTGGGCAGGCGATATTTACACCTTTTCAGATAGTGGCTTCTTGATTTCAAAATTGGTTTCTGGAGTGATATGGGATAAAGAACTTTAAGAAATGATGTCTTGAGTTATTCTTAAGATGTCCTCAGTTTTTTTTTTAAATGCTAAACCTTGCTGTCACTGGAGTTAATAATGTATTCTTTTCCTCAGCAAGAAAAAAATCATTGTAGCTAATCTTTTATTTCTGATTTTGAGGTGCAGCAAAAAAGAATGTCAGATTCATATCAAGAAACTTAACTTCTACATCAAATATGTGCACCTGTCAGTCCCAGCAGTAATCATATTGTTGCAAATTTATAAACTGTATCAAGCACCTGTCGTAAGAATCTGTGCAGAATCATTTACCTTCTATGCATATACTCATTTCACTTTCTAGCAGGCAAACACATTTAGGTAAAAATGCTCATACAGTGCATTGTAGTGTAAGAATTCAGTAATAACTATTTTTATAAGAGAAATACATTTCTGCTATCATATCGGCAGCATTTAGTGGTATTTCTTAATAAATACATTTCAGAGATGAGTGCAAATTTGTTATGCAATGTAAGTAGTCTTTCTAGTGTTTTGTTTTGTTTTTGTTTTTGTTTTTGTTTTTGTTTTTGTTTTTGTATTGGAATTGAACTGAGGACCTCACACATGCTGCGGAGCTAGATCCCTGGCTCTTCGGTGTTTTAAATTAGACACAAAACGCCCTGCAAACATGTACTGTCCTCATCATTCCTTCACATGTAGATTGTGTGTGCATGTTGTGTTTTTTTCACCAGGTGACTAAATAGTTGTAAGTATGAACATATACTAATGTCTTTTGTAATAAAAGATCTGGTTTAAAGACACAATTGATGTGCTATCCCACTGTGGAATTTTTATTTTATATCTTTGTCTAGACAAAAATACTTTGACCATTCAAGTGGGCATTAACTGCTTTTATAAATTTATTCTTTTCAGTTACGGGGCGGGTTTGGTCATTTGTTTAGGCTTTAGAAGTGGTTAATTTAGTAGATTTATTATAATTGTTATAACTTCACAAAAATTAAAAATATTCTTAACTATAACTTAGGTTTGCTTTTCCATTTCAAGCTCTGATACAATAATTTTCTACTTATTGCCATAATGGCTTTTAAAATGTGCTGCGATTCTATGGAGATCTGAGAATAAAAGGTCATAATGAAAATATTACCTGTACTCAGAAAATGAGCACCATTTATTTCCTCTTGTAAGTTACATGAAGATAGTTGATTGCTAATGATTTTGGGTGAAAAATGGTCTTGTGGTTAAAAAAGCCAGTTTGGGTAAAATTAACAAGAAAAAAATGGAGGAGAAAGAAAAAGAGGAGAGGGGATAATAAAGAAGCAAAACAGTAAATTTAATATAATTATTAAATTATATGAGTCATTTCTATCTAAATCTAACCTAAACCCTTTTCCAGAAAGTACTGCATGACTAGTTTAACTACATATCATCCTATTTTGTAATCATCTTCACATTCATATGATCATATTAATGTTATTTTTGTAGACCTTTTTCTGTCATCACTTACAAAGATTTTCTTTGATGTGCATTCTGTTATTTTAAATAAATCAAGAACTCTTTGGGGATCGCTTCCATTTATAACATAAGGTCAAGAAATTCCCAAGAGGCCTTTCAGTGCTGTGAGCTTTGAAGGTACAATTCTGGCCCTCGCTCTGTGAAGTGTTGCACTGTCTGAGGGCAGAGGCTGTCGACTGTATTGTTCAGCATGCTGCCCTGTACACAGTCCTGGATCATTACATGTTTATGGGCTGATGGACTGACTTGCACACAACACACAGAAGGGTTATGACTGCAGTCTACCACATTGGCCTTCACTACTCCTATCCCCAAGAACTAGATTCTACAAGTACTACCTCAAACTCTACTTTTCATATCTTTGTAGCCCTGAAAACTGCATGTTTCTTTACTTTCTTTTAAACAGTAGCAAAGTTTTACATTTGTTAAAGGAAGGGGAAACAAAATGAAACTAAACAAAAAAACTAAATGTGTTCCTACAGAGGGAGGGCGAGCTATCATGTAGGGATACAATAGCAGAGCTCAGTGGAGGCTCTACTTTTTTATATCTCTGATTGTTGAGGCTGATGTCAGGTCTAGGGCATCCTACTAAACACCTGCTGGAGTCCTTGCAAAGTCAACATGGCAGGCTTTGAGGAATGTTCTGTGCATGTGTCCTGGGATTTTTGTAATTAGCAGGTCATACCTACTTTGCCAGGCAGTCTTAAGCATATGCTAGTCTGCTTCATTTTTCCCTGACAGATTCATGTCCCCATAATTCTTTATGGGGTGCCAAGGGAGTGGAGGTCTCCATCTTTGTATGGCTACTTTCAGATTTCTTTACGCTTAACACACCTGCAAAGCTGAGGCAACAGCAGAGAGCTGAAGCATAGAGGGCTTGTGCAAAAAGCACCATATCCTGTGCTGTTGCATTCTTTGCTTGCAGCGTGGGCTGGAAAGCAACATGGGGAGATGTGAGAGAGCCCCAGATGCAGTGCATAGGAATGGTGGGAATTCAGCTGCACAGGTTGGAACAAAGGAAGGATCTAAAGACCAGCATGTCAGGAGCGCAAGCCGGTGGGCCTCTGTTCCGGTGAGGGCTGCTTCTCTGAGAGAGGCCTGAGAAAGATCAAGCAGAGGACTCAGGTCACAAAAGAAGCAGAAATATCATATAGGCTTTGAGCCAGAAAGAAAAAGCTTCCTGTGAAAACAGGAGAACCTGGGAGCAGTGGGACATCTGGGGAGAAACGAGGCTCTGACAGTCATTGGAATGGGACATCAAGCTAGGACAATGAGAGTAGCGCACTGCAGAGCCCATTAACTATTTATCCCAGGTGGCATCAGAATCTCCTGCCACAGGACAAAATTGGTGTTTGGAACTGCTCTGTGCTGTGACTGTTGTGAAGATGGGAAGGAATACACAGGCTACAGAGAAGAAGATGTGGCCTGGTACGTTTCACTTTTCCTGTCAAACACAGTCATTTCCGGACCATTATTTGAGCAGGTTCTCACGTCAGTGCGGGAGGCATGAAACCCACATTAGTGTGGTAGTTGTTTTGTTGTTACTCACAGTTGTCCCTTGTGCACAGCTAGAGAAAGCTGTTTGCAAGATGACAACGTATCTGTGTTTTCTTAGGTCTTCATAATAACTAAAGGCAGCAAAGTATTGTTTTAATTTTTATGGCTGAGAAGAAAGATGCAGAGGGAGAAATGTGCCGGTGAGAACCCCACTTTAGTATTGGCAGAGCTTGAATGGGAATCAAGGTCTAAGATACTTCTCCCCATGATGAGGAGTAAAATAATGCTTGTGAAAATAAATGATCATTTGAATTTGATTTCAGATTTTCAAGCTACTGCTTCAGACTTCCTAGAGATGTAAAAGTTCAAGCAAATCTTAAAAACAGAAATGTGTTTTATAGAGGAAAATATGCAGTATTCTCATTGCACTTCAGGAACATGCCCTAAATAATAGTAGCAGCTAAGACTTGCACGGTGTTTACTGTGTTATACTGTATTCATTTAGTCCTTTCAACAATACACTGAGGAACTGTAGCACAGAAAGGCTGAGAAGCTTGCTCAAGTTTATACAACAGCAACAACAAACTGGTAAAACCAGGTGGAGATTCTAGATCTTTGGGAGTTAGCAGCTGTGTTTCCAGGCCCTGTGTGTCTTTCATTGTGCTGTGATACCAACTTAGAAGGCTTAGGAATTTCATGCCTGGCTGTCAAAGGAGAACTGTTTTTCTTGCTTGAAATAAAACAACCCACCTTAAGATATTTTTCTTGTGTGTAGTGATTTTGAGCATCCACCCTTTACTGATTTCTTCGGAGTAGGCTTGCTTCCTGCAGGTTCCATCTGGTGCTTGACAATCTTAAGCAGTTTTGGATAAATCTTAGTTGCACACAACAGTTCAGATATTTTCAGAAAGCTCAGTGAAGTCGTTAGGTTAACCTTTTCTCAGTTGTTCCCAGCTCTTGGTTAAGTTTATATATATTTCTTATGTAATTATTGAATAAGGAAAACAAAGCTGATATATTAATGAACACAACCTGGCAACTTGGTATAGTGAATCTAATGCATGCAATAATCTAAATGTGGAGAAGGAGACAATTAAAGTTGGATCACTGGCTGTGGGTGTAGCTCAGAAGTAGAGTACTTGCCCAGGATGCAGTAAGTACTGGATTCCCCGTGGTGCAAAAAAACACAAGGAAACAAACAAAAAATCAAATAGAGAAAAACAGAGAAACACACACACACAGAGGACCTAAGATCAAAATGCTTACAGTTTAGATCAGAGAGAGAGCATGATGCTGAAGGTGTTAACTCAGAGACATATCATGCATAGTTTCAGTAATTAGCTAATCTCATTTCCTTCATAATTCCAGACTATAATAATCAGGAAAGTGTTTGCCAAAAGGTAAAGGGTAGCCAACCCATAACCTCTCCCTTGGACATCTCTTTGAAGAGGATGGATTTTTAGACTTCTTGTCATCTATCACTAGGATCTGTGTGGCCATTTATTCATTGGATAGATCAGCTCTGCCATATATAGAGTTGGCTAGAGTCTCTATCCCTTTTGGAGAATTAGACAAGACTGTAGCTACTAGGCTGATTTTCTACTCTCTTGAAAGATAATACTGATGTCAATTCCACTATGTTTTTAACAGTCAGTGCAGAAAATGTACATGCCAAATCCTTCCTCTCACCCCCATGGCATCCTGTGTTTCCTTTTCATATCTGTTCCTCTTTTCCTCCCTTGTGTTGTATGCAGGCTACCTACCCTAGGGCAGGTGTAGCACTCAGACCCCTAATCCCAGCACTAGGTAATAAACTAGTTACAAACTTTAGATTCAGCCACCTCCAAAAAGCCTGCCCCCACCATGGCTGCATGAGGCTTTGAGGGGACATCCAGACATAAACCATAACAAATTCTCATTCAGGGAACTCTGCTATACCCTTGTCCCCTTCTTAATTGGCTCCTCCTTGCTTTATTCACATGGAGGTCATCTGTGTCCTGACATCAGCCTACTTTCTTAGTGGCTCTGTCAAGTAGAGTCTCTTTTCTCACTCATCCTCCATGAAAAGGGCTTCATATCCTTGTGGCTTCTTATTGTTACTTTGGTACTGACTCCTCTGACTGGTTCTAGAATCCTCAGTTCCTTTGAGGTTAAATTCTTTGACTGTATCACCCCAGCATCTGCCATTCTCTCCTCTCCTCTCCTCTCCTCTCCTCTCCTCT